>JANSTX010042750.1:0-12557 GCA_027564355.1 Penthetria funebris | reverse complement strand
TGCGTAGACCGGAAACTTATTGAGGAAAATTGACTTTGAATATTGGAAACAAGGAAACGCTGTCGCTCACAAGCTACTTGGTTACCAGTTGTTCAAAATGACTTGAACAGAAAGTGACAATACACAAGACAGAAACTTGTGGAGAAATACATTTAGAAGTAGGAGGGCCGATCCTGAATATGAATAAGACAAGGAAGAAGAAGAAGAAGCATACAATTGTATGAAATCAGAAGGTAGCAGACTCGTAAGTGGCGTGTACCTACACAAAGCCTAGAGAAAGTCTCAAAAATGGTAAATATAATATGTATATATTTAATATACCAACAACTATCTTTTTTTTTTTAAAAAAAGATAGATAATACGCTAATTTTTATATAAATGTGATTAGCCAAACAAAAAACACCAAATGTATATAAAAAAATAAAAAAAAAAAGAAATAATAATAAATTTCATGCAACAAAAACAATTATTTTTCGTTTTTTTTGTTTGAAAAGAAAATTTTGAAATGTTTGCCTAATTTCATTTAATTACCTAAAAAGGGTGCCCTCACCTTAACGGCGAGTGTGCTGGACCATCTTGCATATTACTACTATTACGGTTCATTAAAAAATTATCTTCAACATCTACATCTAAACTAAAATCATCTTCTTCTGCTCTTAGTGGAGTTGTAACATCAATATTTATATTTTGATCTAAAAAATAATAAGGCCAAAAAAAAAAAAGAAAAAAAAATAAATAAATCAATAATTTAATTCGTACAAAAAAAAAAGGAAAAAAAAACAACTTGAAAAAAATTTATATTACGTTGAGGATGATCAAGTAATTCTTGTCCTTCCGGTGAATGATAAAATGATAATTGTCGAAAACTTGGTGCCGCATCATCTAATAACATTGAAACAATGTGTAAAAATGTTGGCCGTGCCGTATGTCTATGTTGCCATGTACTTATCATAATTCTATATAATTTGTCAGGACAATTTTCCGGTCGTTCCATAATACCACCGTCTATTACATAACGTAACACTTGATCATTTGACAATCCCTTTTTCAAACAACAAAAAATGCCATGGTATTAATTTTAATTGAAAAAAAAAAAACAAAAAAAAAAAAGAAACACAAACAAACAACTAGAATAATATACCTGATATGGTTGGGATGCTAATGTTGCCATTTCCCATAAAACTACACCATAACTAAATACATCACTACTACTTGAAAAAATGCCATCCTTAAGACTTTCCGGTGACATCCATCTTACCGGTAATAATCCTTTTGTCCCTTTACGATAGTAATCGGTTTCGTATATATCACGTGTCATACCGAAATCACCAATTTTAACAGTTAAATCCTCAGAAACCATACAATTTCGAGCTGCCAAATCACGATGTACAAATTTTTTTGCCGATAAATATGCCATACCATCAGCAATTTCAATTGCCATTTGTAAAATACGTTTTAATGATGGTGGCTGTAATCGTGGTTCATCAATATTTGCTGCCGTAACTGGTTCAGTGTCTGGACGATGTGAACGTAAATATCCTTTTAAATCACCATTTGCCATTAATTCCATAATCACAAGTGTTGGTTGGCCACGCGAAACAACACCCAACAAACGTACAACATGATGTGTATCAAATGCTTTCATAACAGCTGCTTCTTTTAAGAAATTTATACGTTCTCTATCTGTTGCATTTTCATTAACCGTTTTTATTGCACAACGTATTTCTTCTTCATTTTTTAACCCTTTTACAATACCCTCATAAACCTATGCCCAATAAAATGAAAAAAAAAAATAATAAATAAATAAATAAAACCATAAAAATAAAATAAAACATTGTTATTATAACAATTAGGTAATAAAAAAAAAAATACAAATGCAAAAAAGAGAACATTACCATTCCAAATGATCCTTGTCCTAATTCATTAAATTGTATAATTTTTTCTCTTGGCACTTCCCACTCATCTGGGTGATATTGCATACTAACATATTCTGGATTAACGGACGCTATTAATTTTAAATCAGATACTGGTCGTCCATATCTTCGACGGAAATACCAGAGAAATAATGCACCAAGTACCAATATTAAGATTACAACAACCACTATGGAAACAATTATTTCTGTACTTGTGTGAGATTCCTAAAACAAAAAATTATATTTTCATTATCTTTTTTTCATTCATTAAATTTCAATAAAAGTCATTAAATTAAAAAAAAAAAAAAAAAAACTAACGAGGCTTATGAGGCTTAAATTATTTTACTTACATCAATTAAAAAAAATACCGGTGGTGACCAATTTCCATCGCCAGCCAATGATGTTGCCTTAACTAAAAAACTATAATTACCATTCTCTAAATGTGTTATCGTATACGTATGGCTCATATTCTCAAATTGTCTATGAGTTACACATAATTCTTGATATTGTTTAAGATTATCAATACGTTGATAACGTATTGTAAAACTTACAATAATTCCATTTGGATTTTTTGGTATGTGCCATGATAATTTTACACCAGATGTATGATTTGAACTTGCCAATTTACCAACAGTTACATATGTCACATCATCAGCATTATCTATATTATAATTGAAAAAAAGGTTACACAAATGTGAATTTGAATTATAACAACACTCCCCCTCCCCCCCCCAACTATCCCCATACTCAATTAAAATAATTCATATAAATAATTGCAAAAATGTTTACCAATTCTGGCAGTTCTTTGATGGACAATTAATTCAGTACTGCAATTATTTTCATTTGATATTATACCACCTTCACGACAAGCCCTAACCGATATTGTATAAGACGAATAATGCTTTAATTTATTCATTATTAATGATGTTATCGATGCATTTACAACATTATAAACATATACATAAACACCATCTTTCATAGTTGATTCTTTTTCCTCAACATTTTGACCAACATTTTCTGTTCCACTTGAAATTGGAAATACTTCTTGTGCTATACCATTTTCACTTTGTTTAACAAGTGTTTTATTATTTGCGGCTGATGAATAAATGTTTCGTTTACGACGTGATTCCATTTTATCATCTGATGAAATACGTCTAAATAAAAAAAAATACAAAAAAAATTAAATAAAAACTAATGTACTAAATATATAATTGTTAAGATGATACTAGTGAATTGTTACTATAAAAGAATTTATTGAAAAATTTCTATATTAAACTGAATTTCTGACAATAAATTATTTGTTTTATTATAAAAAATAAAATCTGAATTATGTAATTGCCAGAATTATAAATTTATCTGTTCACAGATAGTTCATCATTTTACTCTCAAGGACGCACATTTGATGGCATCTTGTCATTTCTAATATGCATGTAACATTAAATATAAACTAAAATAACTATAATTGACACCGACAAGAAATTATAGAATCAATTATAATTTTGCAGTTATACATTTGAATTTTTCAATAGAGTGGTGCATAAATACACAGCTACTTATAGTTTAATGTTTAGATGTTGTTTTCAACAAGTCGGCAATCTACACATTTTTAGCCTCATTAGCACACGATTATCGATATATATCGTGTTCGAGTTACTGGTGACACACCGCGTAGAGGTATAGATGAATAGTAACTTCGCATGATTGTCGGTCACACCATTTGTCATCTTAACAATAGTTATCCATAATTATATGTACTTATATAATAATTAAATAAAACATATGTACACAAGATTTGCCCTTTGAAAACAAGCATAAAATATTATATTTTTACTTACTTAACATAAATTATATTTTGTATTGCATTTTCAAAATCAATAATTTGTTCAGCTTCAACCATATCATTTGGTTCACTTCTAGACTCATCATCACATTCACATATTTTATCTTGATCAACTGGTTTAATTTCTGTTGGTACAGTAATTGGAGGAATTTTTAGATCCGTCAGCGCTATTATAACAAATAAGGGAAAATATTATAAGAATTCAAAAATATTTAAATAAATATATATATATATAATAATTTAGTCGCACTTACGTTCTAAACAATAATTTCGTTGCTCCAATAATTGAGGATCATCATTAGTTAATGTAGCTTTAATAATATATGAGGTTAAATTGCCATTTGCTCGTTCAGGTGCACTCCACTGAACATACTATAATGATTTTGTTTTTTAAAACCATGTCCACAATCAATATTTTTTTATTCTATTAATTTTTTATAAAAAAAAAAAAACCCTCTTACAATTTCATGACTTCCATTTGAAGAAACAATTAAATTTTGAACGGTTGTCGGTTGTGCTGCTAATGTTCTAAAATAATGAATTGGTGTTTGTCCACCATATGGTTCAGTAGCAATTGTATAAGTCTTAACATAATAAGCATATTGGGTATATGGTATCAATTGTGTTATAATTATTGTTATGACAGACAGATTTCTACCAAGATTTGTTACATCTTCGACCTTCCATCTAATTATTATTCAAAAGTAAAATTATATAATACAAAACAGAAAAAAATAAATAAATATTAACACATTTAAATTTACCCATCTCCACCACAAGCATCGCGACTATCATAAAGGCTAATATTTCTATATGGTGCTACAGTATAATATACAACATAACCGAGCAATGATCGAGAATCTTCATAAATTATTGGTTCTAAACCAAGAAGTACTATGTTCGATTCAATTTGGGTAACATTCACGTGTAACATTGTAACATTACCTATAATAGACATAAGAATATAATATTATAATTTATAGTATTTTGATCACTACAATAATATATGCTAAGTAAGCGTATTTGATTAAAAATTTCAACCATATTAATCACTTATAATTTAATAACATGAATCGAATTGGCAAAGAAACTGTTGTACATTTTACCAAATTGTGTTGTCAAATCTTCGTAATTTTATTATTAAATAAATTTATTTAAAAAAACAATAATTTTTTTTAAATAATAACACAAAACCAACACTTACATGAAACTTTATCACCATTCGAAGTAAGTGCCACATCTTCCGATGCCATTGTTGAACCATTAGCCAATTCTTTGACATTCTTCTTAAAATCTTCAATATTCGAATAACACAGTTTTGGATTAAAATGGAAAAATAATTTACCACGTTCAATGGTTACATTTTGTGAAAATAAACTTTGTAAATTTTGATTATCCATAACGTATAATGCATAACGATCGCTTTCCAAATATTTTCCACGTATAACTTTAAGCCGTTTAAAAAAGGCCAATGAAATAATTGGAAATGATCTTGCAATCTTTAGTGAACCTTCAATTTCTTCAACCATTGACAATCCTGCTTCAAGTTCTTTTACAACATTATCTATATATGTTTTTTTTTTTTTTATATACAAAACAAAAAGAAAAAAGTTAATTTTTTATTTTTTTCTAAATTATATATTATTTACGTCCTCCTTGACTCCGAATTTGAATATGAAGCGATCCCGTTATACGTGTACAACCACGATATTTTTGTGCGGCCGATATACTCTCAATACTACCCGGTGAACAATCTTTTCGACAAAAAAGTCCAATACATTTAACACATTTTCTTTGCCCACTTAAACCATCTGCATAATGATCTGGTGGGCATTCAAGTGCACAACTTCTATTAAACGGTATATATGGAAAATCTAATGCCTCAAAAACCCCATCAACAATATGTGGTTTTTTAATTGCTCTACATTCACTTTCCAAAATACATCGACTATTTGCATAATTAAAATATGGTGCCGGACAATCTTTAACACATTGTTTTTCATTATTATATTCAATAGTTGCGTATCGACAAATTGAACAGACATCTAATTTTGTTGAATTACATCCTGATAGACATACATCATTACAGCATTCACCTTTTTCATTACAAGCACCATTTCCACATTTTGGTGGACAAACTAAAATATAATGAAAAAAAAAAACCCCCAAAATTATGAAAATGAAATAGTAAACTACAACATGTTTACGAATATATACTCGGATATTCTTTGTTTACCTTTTTGACATGTTTGCTTATTCCAACAAAGTGTCTGTTTACTATCATATGATGATATTGTACAATCTGTATTATTAGATTGTTCCGATAAATCTGGATCATTTTTTTTACTAGATGGACATATTGGACATTCATTTGCTCGTTTATTATACTTTATAAAATTAGCACTCATATCAGAATTAATTGCTATTCTTTGCCAATCAATTGTATCTACAAAACACATTAGCGGATTTTTTTCAATTCTTATATTACCACGATGTATATATGTTAATTGTGGTAGACCAATTTCCTAAATTAGTAAAAAAAAAATTAAGGTTTTTTTTAAAAAAATATTTAAAAAATTTAAGGAAAAATTATGAAAAATTTACTATCATATTCTGCATTTCAAATATAACTAGCGAATAATCCTTAAACAATGAATTTCCACGTATTACACTTAAATTTGGCAATAATTTCGATAAAGTTTTGAGTCCATGAATACGAAATAATACAAAAAAATCTGTAACTTCAGTTAATTGTGGAAATTCATATTCGTCAAAATCAGTTTCATTAAAATTGTCCATTAATGATATGATTAGAAATCCTTCAATTACACGACATCCATTCAATTGTTTTAATGAAGTTGGAGTATTTCTAATGTCACGACTTGAGCAAACTGCAAAAATATAAAAAAAAAATAAATATTATTTATTTAAAATAAACTATATAACTACTGATTATTAAAACATGATCTATCCAAGGATCTATCAGCGAATAAATTAATATATGATTTATATAGTGAAGGCATAACCATCAAGTTTATTGCTATATTGAGATGATATAAATGAAAATTTATCATCTAAACTGTTACGCCTCGAGGGCGCATTAGGCGACATTATGATGTTCATTTGATGTTTCAAATATGCATGTAACATCAACTGTAAACTCAAATAACTATAATTGAAATCAGCTGGAAAATATAGGATCAATTATTATTATCCAGTTATACATTTAAATATTTCATTCGTCACCAATGAAAACTGACATTATTAAATTCTATATTAGTGTATAGTTCACAGATTGCACAAATTAAGTGATAAATAGAAAATAGAAACAAAAAATACTATTATAAATGTCTAGTTTAATGAAAACTTCAACAATATATAAAAAGTTACAAAACTTACTTCACATATTTTTATGACAACAGTGCTCTCCAATAAGTTTAACTAAACTGTACTTCTGAATTGACAAAAAAAAATGTGTAATGGCTAAGACTTCCCCAAATTCGACCTTTCTTAATACTTTGATTAAAATCTTATATAGACAATGGCCATTACTGTGCATTATTTGCTCTAACTTCTGTCAATGAAGAATTAAAGTTATACAGTATTAATAAATAACTTATAATTCTCAAGTCCTGCATAAAACACTTTAAAAAATTTTAAAGCAGGGTATATGTCGCGTTTATCGTTTGTTATTGTTGATATATACTAATTGTATTGAATTCCGTATATTCGGTTGTAAATATTAAACAAAAAAGTTGTTCTTCTCATTCATTTATAATTCGTATGAATACCAGTAAAGTGTTATTAGAATCATTATAGTGTTTGATAATCATTATCTTATCTAATTTATGTACATATCACGCGTGTACTCGCACATAATATACTCGTCATAAGAATGCAAATATTAATAATTAACTTGAGTGGTACAATTAACTAAATACCAATTCATGTATTTTGTAATGGCGATAATTCCAATTAAAGTCGATGTGTTGGTTCATTTAATTAAGAAATAAAAAAGTTCAGAGTTCAAGAAGCCGATGGTTACACAAGTCTGAATATGAATATAAAAATCGTATAGTTCTTAACTTCAAAATGAACTATTATTAAGTTGAATAAAGAGATCAGGAAAATAAACGACTGATTTATAATTAAAAATATATTTGGTAATGCTGACTTATGATAATGACCTATATATAGATAATAGTATGTTACGTTGTATGCCGCGTTAATTAACACTTTTATCTGTGAAATGGATAGTTAAAATGAGATATGTTACGGGGAAAGTTAACTGAAAATTGAACACCATACCAGAATAGTCCTCAAAAGACTTCACGATAAATATATATTTATGTTTGCATAACAAATAAATTAATCGTTATGAATATGGTGTGATCGACAAACAGTTAGGTATCCTTGCATGGTTTCATTGGAAATATTAGAAAAATATATGTCAATTCGTAATGCATGTAAGCGTGACTAAAAGGACTAACAGACACGATTTTGAACCTGGAACGCTGGAACAGTGCTTGAACCGACGAAATTAGCGCAGGTGGCTCAAGAATTTAAGAGGCACAAACTGGATGGGTTGATCGAGATTCAATGGAAGAAAAACGGAAGAAGGACTATATGCTCTGGTGAAACTCTGTTTCAAACGTGTTACGGCTGTCTCGATATTTTCAGATATTACAGCTTTTATTTGACTTTTATTTTCAAAGATATCTGCCTGATTTATAAACGGTAACCAAACACTAAAAATACCACTTGGCATCCCAAGGGACTGTTAAATTTAATGAATCTTCACAACATTTTTAATTTATCGCCTTTGTATTTACCCAACTTATACGAGAGACATTTTGTGATAATGAACGACAATTTTGCGTAAGCTTTACTTATTTCGGCTTCCATTTGAAGAAGAAGGCAGTTGCTCTTGTCAATTATTACATATTTCGATCGATGACGCATGGTTTGACTGAACA
Source organism: Penthetria funebris (assembly GCA_027564355.1). Lineage (NCBI taxonomy): Eukaryota > Metazoa > Arthropoda > Insecta > Diptera > Pleciidae > Penthetria > Penthetria funebris. The sequence goes on along the minus strand of JANSTX010042750.1, from coordinate 3,828 downwards.
GTGCACTTCTGTTCTTATAAAAGATGCCAAAATAATCGAGAAAATAATGAATCATTTCGTGGATAGTCTCAAAAGACAAGTTGTTTTGTTCAATATGAAATTCATATGCTGCTACAATAAATTGAATAAAATACAATGTAATTAATTTTCTTTTACAATAAATTCTCAATTTTAGAACAATTAGCTTTTAAAACTTACTTTCTACACTCAACAGCATAGCAGCAGATAATCTAATTCAAATTTTGTGCAGCGTTAAATCGCCATTAGTTATAGATACAATAAAATGTGCAAGTACTGATATTTCTAGTGAAAAATAAGATGACATACTTAAAGCAGTTTTTGATAAGTAAGGTACCTATACCTAACAATGAAAACACAATTATTTTGGTTAAAATCGATTTTATCCATCAATGTAATCTTCTTTTAACTCAATACACCGAGTGCAACGATCTTCCAACTTTTTTACACCTTCCAAATAATATGATTTTTCAAGACGTTCAAACTATCCATCAGTTTCAAAGTCTACCTGATGTTCACGACGTAAAACGCTTACCAGACGACAACCATCTTTTGAGGTTTTCGAATAATAGTCGCTGGGCCCAAATCTGGAGAATACGTTTAAATTCAATAATCCCAGTATTTAACCATTTTATCTGACGATAATTTTTATCAAGGTTTTCTTTAGTTTCTTTTGGGGTATTAATATATTTTAATTACAACACGAAATTCGTTTTTTTTTATGATGAAATTTGGCATGTGATCGTCTAAAATGTTGCTATTTGCTAACTCTGTTGTTAGGTACTTTACTTATCAAACACCCGAATATATAGAAATTGTACTTTCTTTTTAATGATCTTTTTTTTCAAATTCAAAAATGCTATTTGTACATCGTTTATGAAAAATAACAATTTTACGTTTACAGCGCATCCAACCCTAATGATACAAATACTGACCTAATAGCTCTTGTAGGTTTAATGATATGTGCATACTGTGTGAGAGTTGAAGACTAAGTGGGGCTAAAACTGGGATTCTAGTGAAAAAGGATTTCTAAAAACAGTGTAAAGTGACTATGGGGGGTAAAACGAGGGATAAAAGAGAAGATGGAAAAAAGGGAGAACTAGATGAAGCGCGGCACTTCGATAACGGAGACTCGACTGAGAGATCGATAAATAGGTAGTGACATTGAGGAAATAGTCAACACAGAGGTGAATCTCTGATTCGTTGCTGCTCCGCGTCAATGGCGTCTATGTGAATTGAAATAAATTAATTTCAAGGTAGTAACAGTTTTTCGAACAGTAGTAATGCTATTAAAAACAACTTGAGATTGTATCATAATTATAGGTCATTGTAAATGCAATTAGGATATTGTTCGATATTGTACACCAAAGTCGTGTCAGCGTCAGAGCGTTGGGTATGTAGTTAGGATGTCGGAAAATTATTATATAGTAATCCAGCCTTGTTCAAATAAAATAGTTTCATTGGTTGTTTTATTCTATGATTAATCGATTCATAAAATCTGGTCGGTGTATTGCACCTTCGGAGTATATGGGATTTTCTGAGACCATAATTTTTTATAAATATTTTAAAGCCTTCCTTACCAATATTCGGTCAATTCTTTCAATATCGACAGCCCGATAAATTTTTGCCAATTGCTTATATGTCTCTCTGTATTCACCTCTAGATCCTTCTAGCGCCAGTGATTGGTCGAAGAACTTTACGTTCAAACATTCTAATTTTTTCCATTTGATGTGACGATATTGAAGACCAAGATAAATCTAATACCAAGATATTTTATGCTGTTGACATTTTGCAGCCTATGGTAATATCGACAGCCCGATAAATTTTTGCCAATTGCTTATATGTCTGTCTGTATTCACCTCTAGATCCTTCTAGCGCCAGTGATTGGTCGAAGAACTTTTCGTTCAAACATTCTAATTTTTTCCATTTGATGTGATGATATTGAAGACCAAGATAAATCTAATACCAAGATATTTTATGCTGTTGACATTTTGCAGCCTATGGTTAATGAAAAACCATAAGTCTCTAGTCATGGTTGGCACTTAAGGTCGGGTTAGTTCCTTTTAAGTATATATATTTTTATAAAATTTTACATAAAATATCTGTCACTAATTAATGTATCATATATAAAACGTCTAAGTATAATATTTATGTAATTGAATTTGATACCAAAGTAAGCATAAAATTGTGATTATCAATAAGATTGCCAAATACTTCGAATCTTGATTATGTCTCAAAAACATTGCAAAACAAATTTGGTCATTACGACAGTGGTTGTCTGAACAAAACCCAGCAGAGAGGTCAAAATCTAAAAGAAATCTTATAATCGAGAAAAGAGAAATGATGCCCATTTGACAAGCAAAAAAAAAAGTCGATATAGAAAACAAGAGAAACGTATAATTGGTTGCCAATTATTGGTGTTTAACGGATCACAACATAATATATAAATATTCATTAAAGAGAATTGCAAAATAGTTGATATCTCGTACCTAGAATGTTCGCTTTGTATATAATACAAAAGAACAATATAATTATATATAACATAATTATATTAATCATGGATATTATACACCCAATTTTAATCTAAAACGAGTAAAAAGTTTGTATGGTAGGTACTTGCAGGGGTACTCCAATTTTTCTCACTATCGTACTATCGCTCACAAATGAGATAAAAATGACTCGTACAATAATTTCATGGCGATATGTCCAAGCAATCTCAAGTTATCGTGCACTACATACATGGGAGGTGCTTCAAGGAGTAATCCAATAAAGCTTATACTCCCACACATTCTTTCAATTATAATATCAGTTACATATGTAAAATTTTAAGTTTGTATGTATCAGGCACGTAAACTTACTTTTTTTTCATGTGTGGTTAAGGGCAGAGTTAAAAAGCAAAAATGTGGAGAGACCTAATTTTCAACAAGTGTTTGAGTTTTAACCAAACATCAAACTATCTTATTATCGAACAACTATTTTAACCTAAACCGACAATATGAAATTTAAAAGTTCGTTACCCAGGGAGGGAGGAAAGTATGCGATTACAGACGAGTATTTTGTAAATTCATTATTAATTTGTTGAGTTGTTTGATGATGATTTCGCAGAATATGAAGTACTTAACTTACATAGTGACATGTTCTTTAATTCTGCAAAAACACAAAAAATAGATGACAAATTTATGTAATATTTACAAGTTTTTTAGAGAAGATCCGCATGTTAGAGAAATGCTTCATGAATATACGAAATTGATACAATATTGATAACTGTGCCAACAAGTGTGTGCACAGCAGCGCGGAGTAATCCAGCGATGAGAAGGTTGAAAACGTATCTACGGTCAACTATGAATCAGGACAGATTCAACGCAATATGTGTCATCAATACACATCAAGACATAACGGAGCAGATAGATGTTGATAAATTGTGTAACGAATTCATTTCTTGCAATGCATTACGTAAAACAAAATTTTGTAATAACTCAAAGCCAAAGTTAAATAAAAAATAAAATATATTAGTTTCTTCTTCTTCTTCATCCTTGCCTTTTTCTTTATTCAGGGTTGGCCCTCCTACTTCTCAATCTGTTTCTCCACAAGTTTCTGTCTTGTGTATCGTCACTTTATGCATTCAATTATGTTCAAGTCATTTTGAACAACTGATAACCAAGTAATTTGTGGGCGACCGCGTTTCCTTACATCTTCTCCAATATTCAAAGTCAATTTGAAGCAATGAGTTTCTGGTCTACGCATTACGTGACCGAACTATCTTAATCTACTTTGAGTGATTATGTTGGTGATGGGAGTAACTTTTAAACT
>JANSTX010042739.1:0-12559 GCA_027564355.1 Penthetria funebris | reverse complement strand
TATACTGATATATATATATATATATTTTCGTAATTTAATTTATTTTATTTTTTTTTAATTTACTATTAAACCTGATTAAAATTCAACTCAATTATTTAACATTTTGTTTAAGAACACAACAATACCTCGATCATGTTTTAGATCAATTAAAAAGATGTCTCGTGAAACTTGTAATTAATGGAATTATTTAAAAAGTACTTAAAACACAATCATGAATAATTATTAGAAACAAATTTCCATTGTAATGTTTTTTATTTTATTTATAATATACGACTATATATATACTATAAAATTGCCTATATGATTTCATATACGAGTAAGTAAACTAATGTGTCATAAATAAATATGTATATTATGATTGCGTTTACAAAAATATACAATCACGTAATTTCAATAAATCGTGATGAACAAGTAAAATTATAAACTGATTATAAATATTAATTTCTTCTTTTGATTTTATTCTCTACATTTCCAATAAATAATTTTTTTTTCCCATAAAAAAAAAAACACCATTTCAGGCACTATCTATTTGTTAACATTATTAGCTTATAATTTTAATCCAACAAAATTACGTGAAAGAATTATTTTCAAGGAATTATTATATAAATTTCTTGAAAAAGAATTATTTATTGATTGTGTTTTCTTATAATAATTAATTATGATTGACATTATACAGTGACAATTTACTGAAATAAAAATCATATATTGAACTAGAATTCGATAGCAATTCATTAAATGGTGAACAATCCTACTTAAATGCATGGCACCAAAACAAATCTCATTAACAGTGACTTTCGTCAATCGTATCTGCTTATGTATATTTAGCGTTTCATGTGTCCGAAGATATATATTCTTGTAATAAGTGACCAATTTACTTTACAAATTGAATTCATATATTGGTGTTAAAATTGTAATAACTACAGTTGTCTATTATTTTGTGGACACAAAGTTTTGTTGTTTTTTTTTTGTTTTTGTTTTTTTTTTTTTTTTTTACTAAATCAAATCCGCTAGTTTAAACGAACTTTTAACAATAACAACAACGTACTTAGAAATGATTTATGTAAAAATCCATTCAAACATAATAATAGTAACATTGATTGACAATATTCAATTTAGTATGATGCTTTTAAATAAAATATGCAAAAACAAATAAAAACACATTAGGACTTCGAGTTTGTTTATATGCCACACATATGGATGTATACTAAATTACTCGTATGTCGATTTATATATTTGCATTCATTTATATAAATTTTTGCATTTATACAAATAAAATGTGCTTTTGAAATATACAGCTTTAAATTTAATTAAATTTTCATTGTTTTTGAATAAAACAAATTTTGTGTATTTTAAAATTAATTAAATGGCTTTTTATTTTGATAGTTCAATCGTCATATATAGAAAATTATAACTTTACATGTATTACGATTATGTATACGTACAACAAGTTGATGATTACAATTTTGTAAATGTATATTTCATTTGTAATTTGTTTTATTAAATCATATCATTTATATTTATGTAAAAGGTACAAATGACTAATATTGTAAATTGTAATTTGCTTACATGGATAAAATTATTTTACATAAATTATACTTGACTAAATATCAATCATTTAGAAAATCCGCAAATTGATTTCCCAGACACATTTCACAACATATATATGCAGCATAAATAGTATATAGATTATGGAAAAAATGCAGAATCATTACTCCTCGACCTCCAAAGCATTAATTATATACGTTCTATATTGTTAAAAATTGACCACATTTTTTAAAAGGTCAACTTATTTTGTGTGCAATTTTTCGTATAAAAACTAGCTATAACTTGAAAAAAAAAATTTTTATGCATTTTTTTTTCAATTTTCGAAGTTTTTTTTTTAATTTTTTCTACCCTTAATAATTTTTTTAAAATATATAGAAACACCCCATATAGAGGTTCTTTACACAAATTCTGCATATTTTTCTTTTTTTTTTCTTTCTGTACGTACATTGTCTCCACTCTTGGAAGTGAATAGTGGTGATTCTGCATTTCAGTCTTATATTATTCGAAACGACACTTGCTAGCAAATCGTATATTTCATTAGATAAAATTTGATGCAAATTTCATTAATTTTATATCTAAATTGATATTTTAAGTGATCTGCAGAAACTCACGTTAAAAACAAAATAGTGTTAAAAATCAATGCATATCGCTGCTTGGAAAGGATTGTAAATCAAACTGATTTTTTCACAACAACTATAAACAGCTATAAATATTAGTATTATTTAATCTATAATTTTAATTTTAAATGAATTTTAATATATTGTATGTCTATGTTTTGCGGATAAATTAAAATATTTTCTGAGATTTTGTTATGGGTATATATTAATTTAATGAATAACTTCTGTTTATTATAAATAATTCATACTAATTGTTATGTTGCTAGTTTAACTAACAGTTTTAATTCTAATACAAACTCTTTTTTTTCTATAGTTCTCTCTCATTGATGATCCTTAATATATATAAAATTAAAATATGTTTATAACTCTATATCAGTTTCCATTATTCATATTTATATCGTAAAACGTGATCTATATCATAATGCATTCGAAAATTATAAGTTTAATACCAAACAAAAATTGAGCATAATTCTGAAATGTCAATGCTGTGTACTGATGTTGTTTATAGTTTATGAAAACATTAAGTTAAAGTGCAGCATCACACAAATGTATTTATTTTGAATTCCTTGTGTAGATCAAAAAATACTTTTGTTCGTAAAAAGACAAAATCAACGTTTAATGAATTTTGTTCGATTAAAATTTGTCAATTAAAATTATTCAGCATAATGATGATAATTGTTATGCTGAATTTGGTATACATGATCTAAATGTTAATTAATAATATAAATTTTCATTCAGAAAGCAACAACTGCTTACTACATAACTTTAGTATAGAAAATCACCTTTTTTCTTCACCATTATATACTATTTGTTTTATCATAAAAATATTTGCAATTTTTAAAATAAAAAAAAAAAAATAAAAGAAAATTTCTTAATAAAAACACACACTCAAAATAATAGCGCATAAATTTTCAAAAAGAAAAATAATATTTAAGTTAATAAAAACGATTTTAAATAAAATTTATTTCTCACTATCGTATGCGGTCAAAGGCACCTGAAAAAATAAAACAAAATTTTGTAAAATTACTTTAATATTTAAACATTTCAAAATTTTTACACAAACTTTAAAAAATGTTTCATCTTCATAAATACTAAAAATCTGTTGATTACAAAAAAAAAAAAATAAAAAAAAAAAAATGTATATAATTTATTTAAAATATAAATACACGTATAGTGTAATTCTTGATTTAAATTTAAAAAATTAATTCGGAACTTCCTGCCCCAAATTGATTGCAATATCATAATATACTCGGTAAGTGTATAAAATGAAGAAGAAGAAAAAATGTTTAAAAAAATATACAAAACAAAAATTTCTGTTCTTCTCAGTGTTTCAGCCACCAAACACAACACTTACCCAAATGAACATATAACTCTTATTCTATTAGATATACACAATTATTCGAATTAAATACATTGATTCGATATTGATTATTGATATTAAATCAGAATAAACACTACCACTTCATTTATGTTTCAACAACTCACTTTTACGGAAAAGTAAAAATAAATTACGATCATTTCGGTTAATATTTTTCATAATAAAAATTGTTTCTTTTAACAATTTTTTTTTTTTTTTTAATCTTAAACCGATCTCAATTATAATCATACAGTCATATCATCATAGTAACGTCGTATCCATATTCTTATAAATATTTATTTTATAATTTTACAGGTACATAATATAACTCAAAGTATTCATTTTAATTATTGATTTTAACGTATATGTACTAGTACATATTCGTAGATATAATTTTTTTTCTTTTCTTAATAATATTTATGTTGAAAAATATCATTAAAAACATATTTTAAATCTTTTATCCATTGAATATTATTTAAAAATAAATATGACAAAAGATAAGAGATGCGCATTTTTACTTTTGGGGTAGTGTGCTTTACCCCATTATGACTGAAGATCGAAATTGACAAAATTTAATTTTTACACCTGTCATGATGATATTTGATTAAAGTCAAAGTATAGTTCGCGTAATCCGCAACCGTTCAACATCATTCACGATCAATTTACGAGTACACTATTCCATTTGGTATATTCAATGCACTATAAGATCTCTACTATTACTATTGTATAAAGTTATAATAAGCACTGTTTGATGGAGTTAAGATTCAATATTTCGGATATTATTGTTATGATGGCATATAAATTCTAACGTTCTAAATTTTTAATAAATTAAATTTATTATCTTGTTCATAATTCAATAGGTAATCAATTAATGTTAAATGTGTATTTTAACATTATCTAAAATTGTTAATTGAAATTTATTAGCAATTATTTTGAAAGCATCACTCTCTGAAATTCAAACGATTTTAAAAATAAAACTTATATACACTACTTAGACAGGATCTATTCGCAATATAATTGAATTATTATTATTCCGTCCAAAGATTATTTTACAACGTTTTGTATTGCTACTTGTAATATTTTATTATAAAAAAAATATTATTCCCCATAAATTGATATTTCCAATAGAAATAATTTAGAAGGGTACTAGAAATATATAAATTTTCACCCAATAAATAAAAAATTTTGTTATATTTTTCATCTTTTATCCTCCAAACCTATATATATATATATATATATATATACGCATAGATGTATATGAAAAAGGATTGAAAGCCATATATACAAATTCATATATAATTCAGCAATAGTTAAACCAAAAATGAATTTCATGTTCAACATTGACAAAGATAAAATACATTTTTACATTTTGCCCAACATAAAATCAATTTGCATCATCAATCTTTATGGTAAAAGAAAAATTCTTCCTTTAAATATATAAAAAAAATATAAATCAAAAGTAACAAAACATGAATATTGAGTTCCATATAAATCATGAAAAATAAATGATATGCGGCCAATATTGAAGTACTCAAGGGAGTTATATATAACATTTATATAGATTGTATATAAGGGTGATCGATATATACATTATCAACTTCATATAAAAGAAATAATCCGTGCAATTTACTTACAAGTGTTTATTTCAAAGGTATATATTTCTAATTCTCTATAAAATTTTAAAATTTAAATAAAAAATATATATATTTTTCAATTGTAATAATTAGTCCTCTGTTATATTTAATGATAAGATGTACGGTAACCAAATAATGATCATAGCTGGAACTTAGTTTCATCCTTTTTAATTTCTTTGTGGTTTGATTTTGATTTTTATTATTACGATTCTTCAAGGAGTATTCATTTTTCTTTAGAATTCGTATTATAAAAAACATCATAATTGTTCAATTTGACAACTTTTTCGATTAACGTATCTCACGCTGCACTAATTTGAGTATGTGAAATTCGTTAACATTCCCCATGAAGCACTGATCCAATATGTACAAACTCTTATGTTTCTTTGCTGTTGCTTTTGGTAAACATTGCGAAAATTTTCTTCCACAAAAAATTCCAAATTTTCGAGTTTGCCTCTTGTGATAATGCTTTTGATCGTTGAAGTATTTTTTTTTTTTTGCTTTGTATCACTTGGTACGCTTGAATCGGATTACTTCAGCTATTTAGCCAAAAATTAAATTTACTCTAATGTGGATGTCTTTCAATTCGTGTCCATACCTTTTGAACCATTTCTGGTGGTGTTGCGGATTTTTTTATCACCATCTTCATGACGTTTTACGATTCTGGCCAGTATTATTGTAACGTTTAATTAATACATTACAATAATTTATTGCAATTTGTTATTTACTAACACAATATTTGGTTTACATTTACTATTAACTGCAAATTATACCTTTTAAAAATTATTACATCTCGTATTTTTTTTTTATAGTATATACAAATACGTGTAAAAAAAAAAATAAATAATGATATTTTTTATAGAAAATAATAAATACGTAAAAAAAAAGAAAAGAAAACTCAATTTCAATTTAATTTTCAAATGAAACCCTCTTCATAGAATATCTGTCACTCGTATAGAATATCATTTTCAATCCCTTTTCATCACACAAAATAAACAACATTTTAATATTAATTTCTCACTTAGAATATTATTTGTATTTACTGAAACTCTGAATATCAAAGTAAAATCGAACGAACAAAATCAACCCCCCTCTATGTAAATATCAATGGATGTCATCATATTCTTCTATATAAAGGCTTTGTTCATAATTTGTTGTCAGCAAATAAAACACTGATTAAAATTATGCATTTTAACAAATTTGGTGTTCAAAAAGGACAAAATTAATTATGAATTTCTCGTCTATATTTATTTATCTAATAAATTATGTACAAGAACTAACTTACTATATACATTACTTAAATAAAATATTAATATTATAAAATATTTATAGGGGCTGTCAATATAAAATATAATTTGCTAAACATTGAGAAGATAATTTTGTTTGATGAAAATTTTAAATGGAATTGTTTATCTGTTTTTATTTTTTTAATAAATAAAAGACATGAACTTTATCATCAAGGAGTTTATCGCGGTGTTATAATAATACAGTAAACAATCACGGAAATTGAAAAAATTTGACTACACTTTATTTGTATTGGGGTTTTTTACCCCGACAGGTACATGGCCGTAGTCGTTTACCTGAATTACACAAATGCTAAGTTGATAATTTTATTAAAATATATGTTTGCATGTTTGACTTTTTATGACGTGTGATATTAAGATGATGATATGATAATGCTTTTAACGAATGAGCCTTCTAACATTTTGTATGTAATTGTTCAACCATACTTTTGCATTGTTATTATCCAACAGTATAATCAAAATAGTTTTTGTCATTTATAATGCGTGGCATCGTGACCCAAAAATATCATGATTGTTAAATCTATCGATGACCTATAGGTATTTCGTAGTAGTAAATTTAAACAATTCGCAATTCATTCATAAATTTCCTTTGTAAGGACCTCAATCAAATATATGCTCTCTATTTTAAGACCAAATAAGCCCAGAAATAAAAATGTTCTTATTCAATCAACTTAAATAATATACGACGACTCTTTATATAATCGCAAGATGAAAATTTTGATTTGAAATAACAGTTTTTTTTTTTTTTAATTTACTTCAAACATATTTTGCATTTACAAATTGTATTTTAACTCTCATTGAACTCTATATAATTATCACAAATCACGCATATGCTTTTTGTAAGATAATTAAATATTTAATTTTGTATTGTTGAAAATTAATTCAAAGTGTAACGAAACAAAACGATTTCAAACTTTTGCTAATTGCAGGAAATGTCTTGTAAGTAATATATTTTATGTAATTGTATATTATATATCTTTAATATACTTATAAATTTATATTCATTAGTTTTAAAAAAAAATAAATATATGGATAATCGTATATGAGGAATCTTACACAGTTAACCTAACTAGTCTATCATATTATTGATCGAAACTATATAGCATCATATACATATTACGTATCATCATTTTGAACCTTAGCATTCGCAAATGGATGTATTAAATTTAATGTATGATCACTTTCGCAGTTTATATATTCAAGAAACGTAACTAATTTGTATTTGATAAAATAAGGATATAGTTACGACAACAGATGATTGAGAAGGAAAATTGGAAATAATATGCAAATTTATTTGTTTAAATAAATTGTATAATGTGCAACGGCATGAGATATGTATTATTATAATTTGTTTCATTCAACTAAATCTGATCATTAGTTTAATTCATGATCTCAATATGATTGTACTCGATTACGATCCGCCAGAACTTTTAAATTTGTTGAAATTTTTTTTTTTTCAATTTTTATAACTAAAATATTTAAAATCATCCTTTCTTATGTGCAATATCTGAGAAACAGAGCTATATATTTTCAGTTACATAATCAAGATATTATTTCATTTTATATATTATAATTCCGCCTCTTATTGAGATTAATATTATGAATTACATAAAATTCATAACCATATCTAAATTATTTTATAAATGTGTCACTATCTCTACCCTTATACTAGATAGACTAAATACTTTTCATATTGTTCATTTACATAATCAATATAGTCGTCCATTAAGATCACCGGATTTTTTTTTTTATCTTTCCACAAACTCGTACACTGCAATTGACATTGCAATGAAGAACAACAATTTAATGTTGGTATTTTTATTTTAGTCAAAGAAGACGATTTTTCTTCTTGTTATGTTAGATTTTCCGTAATAACAACATTAAATTTCTTTATTTAAAATTATAATGTTATAATTTGATAATGTAAATAATAAGTTTTATTTACGCTTTATAAATGTGTACTCGTATATTTAATGTAATTAAATTGTCAGTGAAGAAACAATTAATTTATTGCCACCTCCAAACTTATTTAAGTTAATGGAAACTATTCTCTTATTGTCTTAGGAAATAATGTACCGGTACAAATGAAAAACAATGTTTTTTTTTTCTTATTTGTGTTATTTTATTTTATTTTTTTTCCGTCAAATATAATAAATACATTTATTATAATAATAGAAAATAAAAATACAAATTACAGAAAATTTACATTAAAAAAAAAAAATGCTCTACCAGCATATAAAATATTATAATTGCTCATCCTACGATTAATAAAAACACTTAACTAATAAAATACTTGCTGTATAGTGCTTTTTTTTTTTAATTCAATTTAATTTGCATAAAATTAAATTAAAATATTTTTCAAACTTTTTATTACTTCTTTCTAAATAAAATTTAAATTTATTTGTTATTTTTTTTATATTTTGATTTTTTTTTTTTTTTCTTTTTTTTGAAATAAAATATATACTTCTTTCTCGTATATGCTAAAAAAACAAAAATTCATTTCAATGAATAAAATCATTCAGAGAAATTTTGTGACAGTCAAATTGACAGAGGAACTTAACTTATAATAATTGGTTTGAAAATAATAACAGCAAAGAAAAAACTATTCCCATAAATCAAGAAATCGCCAAAATTGTAGAAAATAAAAGAAAAAATATTTTCTTATTTTATTTTCTTCATTTTCGATGGACCAATTCAAAAATAAATATTTATTTATATGCTTCAATATAACTTTTAATGAAGGGTATCCTTCTTCAAATTGAATTACGGATGCAAAAGTTCCAAAGACCACAAATTGACAGATTTCTGCACAACTATTTTGCATATTACCTTGTTTATTTGGTTATCAACGTTTTTCTCTTCTTTTCTTTTTTTTTTTTTTCTTATTATTTTTATTATTTTATTTAGTTTTAAATTCATTTTTGGCAAAGATACAGTTTTTAATGATACATTTTGGTAAAAATGTATGCATATCAGATTGAATATAACAATATCATATTCAATAATTTATAAAACAAAAAAGGATAATCATTATATATAGAGACAATATATATTATGTAAAATAGGATACTATTAAATAGAATAATAGGTACTCGTAACTTAAGATACAATAAAATTATGAGCACAGGAATATATTAATTGATTACGACGTGCTGTTTTTTTTTTTTTTTCTAATTATAGATAATTATTTTCAAATGTTGCTTAATTTCTGAAGAGACAATTTGAATGTTTTAAACTAATTATTGTCAAACAAAAAATGAACTCAAATGATAAAATATATAAGTTATGACAACGGAAAATTTCAATATAATGTTGAACTATGAATGGAATTTTTTGGTGGCATAGTGGTTAAATCAACTTTAGAAATAATTTTAAATAATATGGAATTATATTATCATGTATATTGAATTTCATGCAGCAGTCCTGATAAAATTTAAACCCTTTGAGCTATACTGTAGAATTCACATGATAATTAACCGTATTATTCAAAGCACAAGTGCAAGATGTTGAACTCTGGTTTCGAACTAATATAGTTCTCATCAGTGTAATTATTATAATAAACCCCTTTATTTATAATGTTGTAGCTTATACATTTTTATTACCGAATGGACAATCCATCCGAAAAATTAGATGGATTAATGTAAAGTTTTCGATTATTTTATTTTTACGTACATTCTGCAGACTGACATTGATCCGTGAAATATTTACATCGATTTTGAATTATTAATGGGGGTAAGTAGTAAAACGATTAGATTTATTAAGAATTTATTTTTATAAAATTATGCAAATTATTTACTCAGTGAAAAAATACCTTTACTTTGAACAAAATTTAATTTTTTTATATTTATCTCTAACTCAATTTAATTTAAGAAATGAACTCAAATTTTGTGTGTAATAATCTTATTGTAAATTTAAATGTATGATTGATATCGGAGACTTTTGCCTTTCACTAACTTAAATCTATTTGTCATATTAAAATTAGTCACTTTAAAATGATGGAAATATACATTATGTTCACTGTTTCACTGTTTGTCTGTGCATCGATCAATCTAATCACATGTTCGTTTATTTTATAAGGAATGTTATATTCTAGTTAGGTATTACAGTGTTATATGAGCAATATAAGTATGCATTAACATAAAAAATACCGAAACAATACCTTTTTGTAGAGTTATAGACATGAATGTAGTAGTAAAATAGTGAAAGTAAGATAACGATTCTAAATTGGTCTGGTTATATCATAGAACAAAAATCAAATGCACTGTCAGCTGTGTTATTTTGTGAATTCGTCTTCCATAGGTATTGTGGGATTTTGTATTAAAGAAAAAGTGTTTTTTTTTTTTTAATATCCTCGTTATTTAAAAACTAATTTTTCATTGTCGTTTGAATCTGCTACGATAATATTTCTGTATGTTTTCTCTTATTTGTCAATTCTGTTAAAACTTTGTGATTTTTTTAATTCTAGAAGTTTAGATAGTATATTATTAAATTGAAAATTCCAATTCGAGTATAATCTTATCATAAGAATTGCAAGTGCATTATCTACAATATATTAATAGCTAATAATTGATATCATGATTATTTGCATTTAAATAAAAATGCAATTATTTTTTAAGAATTCTGTCCTACTTCTTAAAATCTGTTTTAAAATAGGTGACATTGTAGAAAATTCTCTTTGCGAGTTGCATAACCTACTGTTAATCGGAATTACATCTCATAAATAATATATAGTTAATAAAATCAGACTACAATTTTCTAAACATATAAACCAACCGGATGTTTATACAAATTTTAATTGTCCTAATATATGTGGTCAAAATAATAATTAAATTTTTTAAGCATACGGGAGAAAATTTCGAACATATTGACTTCGATATCGATAATTTTTTTTCTTATTCATTTGGACGATTTTCATTCATTCCGCATACTGTCCTAATATAAATATAAACAAATATAAAATTTTAAACGCATATATATATAAATATATATATATATATATGTGTATATACATATATGTAAATTTACATAAACTTTTTAACAAACGCACATATCATCTCTGCCTATTTAATAGTCGAATTTTCATTCGACAAACAACATCAATTTATGTTGTATGATTAAATACATTACACGAAGCAATTAAAATTTGATTGATTTTAAACAATAAACATCTGGGCAAAAAGAAAATTATAAAATTTTTAAAATAATAAATAATTTCTATTTAACGTGATAATAAAATTTGATATTTTCGGAAAATTATTTGTTTTTTTATAAATTGTTTTTTACTCTTTATATACATAGTCGCGTCTACATATGATATTATCTGTGAATTTTATGAATTTTCTTTACTGTTTTCTTTCTTTTAAAAGCTATACACGTTTTCCAGAACAAAGTCATAACCGAGTATTATCTTATTAGTAAATAAATTTTCTATATATACAAAGAAAATTTTAATTGCTATTATTAATTATAGATGTATTTATAATTAGTAGTTGAAATGCTGTAAAAAAAAACTAACTATTGCTTCAAATAGACGTCTGTCTGTCAGATGTAATTCAAATACCTACAATCATTTATGATCTTTAATTCGCAAGTAAAGTCACCAGCAATTAGACCCATTTTCAAATAATGCAAAGTTATTCGCCAATCAAAGCTACTACATTTCAACTACCAAAATAAAGAATCAAATACAAAAATAGTATATAGAATTAATATTAATATTTACAATTCTTCCCTATTAAATTAAAACTACTATTACAATATCCAGATAGATACACTAAATATCTATGACTAAAAAAATTTCAAAATTATCAAACATCTTCTAAAATTTATTAACTTATATTTTCTTCAGTTATCTTTTTAATAATTTTTTTTTTATATTTTTCTGTAATAATTTATAATTATATTTAAATTTTTGTTAAAACTTTTCTTTAATTTTTACATTTGACAAATGTCGTATGATGATATAACAAAGTATTAATCTAATTCTATGGTAATATACCAGGTGCAACATGTTTTATTTGTAACAAGAATGACATAAAGGATTAACTTTTCTTTAAAAAAAAAAAGAAACGACTATGGCTAGGATAAAAAATTTTAAAAATGAAT
>JANSTX010042728.1:0-12560 GCA_027564355.1 Penthetria funebris | reverse complement strand
AATTGGCAACAATAATAGCCTAGGCTATATGCTTTGGTAATGGCGGCACAGTCGCCATGTTGCGGTGATTTTCATTGCCTCTAGATTTAAAGTAGAATATGTTATCCACATATTCTCCTAGATACCCTCCAATCACGGCCTGGATGCCTTTTACGTCAATGCCCAGGACACATTATTATGTTTAGATAATTGAGTGATTAGGAGAATGTAATAAAAAATAATGTCAAGCAAAATCATCATGACGTCAATGGAGACAGTTCTAAAACCGTTGGATTTGCGTAGATGGAAACTTATTATAACGGTCTCCACAGTTCACTGAAAACTGATTACAGATTGTTTATTCTGATACATCAAAGATCGTGTTGAGCAGGATTTTCTACTGTACAGTTATTTATTATAGTAAAAAATCGCACCACATTCTCGCTCTAAAAATTATCCGAAATTATTCTACATTTTTATGCAAAACAATAAAAAATAAATACAAATTTATTCGATCGCTGTCTCATCACGAATAATGAATTTTCCAAGCAAAAATGAGAAATATTTTTAATACATAATTCGTTCCTGGTGTCCTTGTTTTAGTATATATTTGTTCGCACTGTTTAATTTCGATGTCTTTGATTCAAAAATTGACCGGTATTGTTTCCGTCGATACATTTTTGTTAAAAAATCAATATGAAATACTGAAATTTTGTATTTTGATGTTACTTGGCAATAACAGTTGAATTCCCATTAGTGTAAAATCTGGGTAAACATTCGTGCAATATACATAAGGGATACTATGTGTTCGAATTTTTATGTGGTATCCGTTTGGTTGATCACGCTTAGTGCATCAGAGTCACAAAATATAAATAGATATCAGTTTAGTTTGCCATGGCTTCGTCAAGTGGTTTTGTTTTTATTGTATATTATACTCTCATGTTTTAGGTGTTGTACTGAATTACTACACTTATGTCAATCAAAAACTTTTGTAATGGGCTACAACCACCAAATTCATTAAATATTCAGATCTTGATAATTATGATTTCTCTTGCCCTGCAGTTGTTGTTACCAATCTATAGTAATCGAGATGTTGGTTAGGTATGCACAATATGATGATGAATTGTGTGCTTAATTTATTATCCATAAAATATGGTATACGTGCAGACAAATTTATTTAGAAGTATCTAAACGAGTAAATTTTCTTCTTTTTTTTTTTATAGTAAAATTTGAGAATTAAATTATTGTATTTTGGCTCGTATTAAGTATGTTCGTCTTGTTAAATCGTAAGTATATGCGGCAATAAAATTTTATGAATAAAGTGTATGCTGCTATATACACTATTTATGCTATGCATTACTTTGCATTTTATTAATATATTCTTAAATTAAAACAAGAGCGGAAATTAAAGCGTACGTATTATATTATAGACCTCAAAGGGAATACATTCTGTCGGTACTTTACTTTGATAATATGAAGACGTGTGCAAATTTATCTTCTCTTATAATTTTTATATTGCCTGTCATTGGCATCTAAGTGAATTTATAAAAAAATCGAAAGATCCATACACCTACCTACCTACTCAAATAAATTGCTTAATATATGCACTTATCTCTATACATTGCTTCCCGACGATTCACATAAAGGGAAAATAATAAATACAACCACTTTTAATTGTGCAATATAGCAACAATCATTGTATGAAGCAAAATCAAATATGTGATTCTTCTATTTAAGATTTTAATTATCTTTAAATGAGATGAACTTTAGGTAACTAATTTCATGACGTTTGAATAATGTTGACACACACATGACAGATATTCTATTTTTTGACGCTATCACACGCACGGAATTGACTTAAATTATGATGAAACTATTAATGATACCATACGATAGAGGTAAAGATGGGTTGAGTTACCTTTATGTTAGTCGGACTGTGCATTTGTCAACAACTATTAAGCTGTATGAAAGGAAATTGATGAAAACCAAAAATTGGGAACAAGCATCTATTCATGGAGAATATTATTCATTCAATTAATCCAAAGAAATTCCATGTCAGATATAGATTGATCCAACCAATAGCACGTAATCTACACTATCAAGCTTGCATATATATACATCAAATTTTTTAAAACTATTTCAAATTCCATCAAATGTTTATTATTTTACTGTTTTAGCATGCATGTTGCATTAAATGTGAATTCAAACAATTGTATCAGTTTATAATTATTTCAAAACCATATGAATATCTTAATCTTTTATTTATATTTTCGTGTGCATGCAGATGGATGGAATACGGATCAAGTGATTTTAAAGTAAAATTCACATACATAATAGCTACACATCGTCAAGTAAACTGAGTACTATTTACATTTTTCTTGCAGCATAACTGATAGACTATAGCACAATAAAATTTCGAGGTACTTTCATATTTTGTCCATCTCGTAATTGTGGAATCATCTTCCTGAAGATGTGTTTCCTGAACTATTTATGATCTCCAAAAATACAAGACAAATGTCTTAGTTTAAGCCTTCACATCTTTCCAAACATTTCTCTAATATCCTACTATAATTTTGTGACAAATTTAATTACAAGGTTTTAATGTAAGAATTTCATGTTATTTTTTTCATTTAGTTTAAGCCTCAAGAATGTCGTCATGGTATTCAGGCTAATTTAGCTTCCATCTAAACTTAAATTTTGCACATATATATTCTTCATTCTAGTGATTGGAATCAGTTTTTTCTCCTAACGGATGAAATCAATGTTTTCATAGGATTTATTAACAATTGCATTTTATTACATGCATTTTTTGTGGTGTCAAGAGCATTTTGCATTATCTCTTCAATTATTTTATCATGACTGTTTCTCAATATTATGAATATGGAGTATGCATAATATGTAACCCCGAAGTCATGATTGCCTATTTCTAGTAGTTCATTTACCACTAAAGATCACAACTATGTTGATACCACCCTTACGATATCCCTTTGTCGTGCCAACATTAACGTGCATCTTGATCCGATATTTGCCGTTTACCTATCAGTTCTATTAAATACTCGATATAAAAACATTTTATTTATTTTTAAAATGTAATGTTGTTATGTAAGTATACGCCTGCGGTAAAAGAAATTGCATATTCCTTATGAGAAATTTATACACGTTTAGTATTACGAGTATGTGTCGTTCAATCATTTTCTCCATTATTGTTAGAACGAATAACTTTGATGGGTTCGTTTAGTTAGATTTGTTTTTCCCTTAGAGATAAAACTGCAAGGTTTGATAAATATTTACTTCGAACATTTTGAAAGTGGTGAGACCCCGTTTGGAAGAATGTTGTAAATAACTTCTGATATACTGTATTTATGTAAATAATTATTATACTTAATGGAAACAAATCTAATAGATCGTTACAGAAAATAATTGAACTGAATAAAAAAAACTGAATTAAAAAACTACATAATTAAGAGATGCAATCATTAATTTGAACAATACAACATAGGAACGATTTAAGTTCTATATTTGTTTTCTCGACAGTGCATCTCAAGAATGAAAATATGTTTCTCGTGAATTCTGTTACTTTGTTTTTGTTTTCCTTCTTATATATTATGAGAGGAATTTATTTTCGCGTTTGTTTGCTGTTAAATAACAATTCAATTCATCTTCATCACAATATATATACTCGTACAGTTCGTACTCTGTTGATCAGAATTCTGTTTTTCATTTATTGGTTTAAATAAAATGTTATGTAAATGCAAAAGACAATTGAATGTCGATGTCAATTGTTATAGGAATGAAATGAAGAAAACACACCGAGAAAATATATGCAAGCCGATTTTTTGAATTTTCTTTGAAAAGATGCTGAACATAATTCTTTTACAACCTATGAGATTTTATTAACCTGATTAGGAATTTTTTTTAAATATAATTAATAGATAACACCACTTTTTTAACATAATGGCAGGGCAGGTGCCTTTTCAGGCAAAGCGTATTCCTGAATTTCAATTTCAAAACTTCTTTATATTATTATATCCAATGTTATATAGCAAATATATTATGTAATCAATAGTTATATTTCAAATGTAATAGCGCCTCATCGATTCCAAGGTAATTAATTTAATGTCACCAGGTTGATAAATTCACTTCGAGGTTGTTGATGAAAATGTAACGGAGGCTGGTGAGAAATAAATTAGGACTAAAACAGGAAAAAACTTACTAACACTAGTGTGTAGAGATAGGAACAAAACAAGCCGATATACGCATCATACCGAAATCGACAGTGTAATAAATTAAATATACTAAATCAAAGATCCCTGATTCATTTCAACTCCGCATTATTTAACCCCACATCATTACTATTTCTGGCAAAAATTCATATAATCTTCGTCGGACATGGACTTCTTAAAATTTGACCACATATGACCGTTCAATTCGGGTAGATTTTTGACATAATCTTTTGTAATTTAGCATCCATATATTATAGAAAATTATTTTCACAATTATAAGTATTATAGTATTTAAATAAATATGTTATTTTTAAGAATGAATTTTGACTCGATGAAATGTTGGTCATATTTTGTTTAGATAAATGTTCGAGTACTTATTGGTCTAAACTTAAATCTTCTTCTCTGGTTCTTAAGGAACATACAAAATTCTAATTTTAGTAATTAGATATTGACTTATAATCTATCTATACTGAGTGTGATTGCTATAATTATGTGCAACACATATACGAGTATAGTATTGTCTTAAGTGTATTATTGGAATTATTGACGATTCATTGAATTATAAAATTTAATATGCACAAATTTTGCTTATACCTATGCGGACGCATACGAGTATATGAAAACATATCAGTCATTTGCATGCTGTTAAAAATTTTGCGTGAATAATTTCTTTATTAATTTTGAAAGTCAAACACTAAAAATTAAGAAAAAAAAAAAGTTTTTTTTTTAAATATTTTCGATAACACAGTCACTCACTATATTATATATATTTACATTATGACTTTAACTTTGCTTGACTCCAAGTCAAGAACGTAGACCTCCAATAAGAAAAATATTATAATAAATTCAGTTTAGGTAGAGAATATTTAAATTTGCACGGTTGTAAATGTTTTCAATCAATTCAATCAATTTGAACATATTCCGACTCATATTGTCTTTTCTTAGAAATTTGTTTTTATCGCCTATATCATCGAAGTTAATTAATCAATCTTTTTCTCCACTCAGTGTCACTGGTAGCTCGATCATATTTTATTTTATTAATAACGTGTAATGGAGCTAAAAGGATTGTGTTAATGTCGTGTTTGTCGACTGCTTGAAAAACATCTCACTAACATACTATAGGTATATACCACAAAGTCGCATATAGCAGCATTATACGATGTTAATTTACCGTTTCCAATACACATGTATAATAACATCAAATGTCAACCGATTTAAATTTCCATTAACATGTAGTTCTGTGACTACAGTTTTTATCCTGCGATATAGAAGAGTGATTGAAGTCAAAACTGTGAAGTTTGTTTATAAGAAATGTTTATACACCAATTCTATAAACAAGATATTGTGATAATTTTTTTTTTTTTTGCGCTCACGATCTCATGTCATAATTGATGCTTGTTGCCAAATATAACTTGAGCAACCATTGGTTAATATATGTGTTATTAATATCCCTGTTATACTTAGATTTACTTTAAAAATATCAAAATCATTTGATTTATTATTACGATGTTTTAAAGAACACATGTTTTGCATTGCTAAGAGTCTTTTACTCAATCAACACTAAAATGTTGTGGAATATGTTATATAGTAATGCATACTAAAAGTATTGTTTAAAGTAATGCCATATTGACACGTAAATAATCTTCGAAAACTCATTAATGTTTACTGTGAAAAATGTTCAGAATATATTTCGATAACGTTAAAATTTTGTTTCAGACCTCTTTGTTCTGACTGGTACTCAACTACTCCTATATCCATCTACACTACATCTGATGTGATTGTTCCACTCTGAGTATACATCTTTGCCAATCAATGACTAACAAAATACATTTAAATTTATTTAAATTTTACATAAAAATTTAAAAAAAAAATCCCATTCATGTTGTTTGTTAATCATTCCAATTTGAATCAGTTATTGGTATTTTATATGAAAAGATAAAGAGATACATAAATATTAATATAAACATAAAAAGTGGTGCGTTGTCGAAGGTTCGTGAATTATTTCTTCGATGAGGGACCCCCCGTGGATAATTGCGCGCCATATCTTGGGGGTTCCGCCCATCGTGATCTTGAGTAGATGAAAACATAAATTTTGTTTTTTCTCGCTTGACCATTGCATTGTAAAGATTATGATATGCCCACGATTTGGTGTTCAAACTTATTATTATTTATATTATTCGTATTATTATTACTATTAAATTCGTAATTGCTTGCTGCACTCCTTTTTATACATAATATGACTGTATGATCATACATTGAGTACATACTCATATATATGTAATTCATAATAAAAAAATATACTCGTATATGTTCAAGACAAACTACTGATAATACTACGAGTATAATTTTCTTGTTTTCTCGTTATTATGCCAATAAAAAAAATATTAACTAATCAGATTTTCAAAAATTTATTCATATAGTGCTGTTTTTAGCACTCTGTGCAACTAAATACCTATACTATACATATAGTACTTATATATAGTATATTTATTATTAGGATTATTATCTGCATGCAAATGATAACGAATATATCATCAACATCATAACAGCTCTTTTGAATCCACTTTATATGATAACATTACTTAGCCAGTGCTCCTGAGGCTCCCTTGACCTCTTCGACAAAATTATGAATGCGGTCTTTTTGATCTATATAATTGACGACCCGTCAATTAGATTCACTTCAGCATAGGCGTAATGTGGTGTGCTTTCTTGTTTCTGTATAATGTAATTATCAAGACGATGGCTCTGCTGAGATCGCAAGTATTAGATATTCGAGAATTCCCTCTAAATACACAACATACTTCTGTTGATTTATATTTGATGGCACAATTAAATTCCGATGCATGTTCACATCTCATAAGTCTCGTCTGTGGAATCTTTTTTCTGTTCTTATGTGACCATCAAGTAATTCAAGACAAATGTTCAGAAATTCTTTCGCTCCAATCATCGCCCTCATTCCATCGAAACCGCAGTTATTTTGTGTCAATTAACAATAATGCGCCACTCTCTACTAAATAATATGTCACAATACTGAGTGCAATTTAACGACGTATGCACTTTATTGATTATACAATTATATTTTATAATATCATATAATTAATCGAACCTCTACGAAATCATCTTAACCCCAATATGATTGTGTCAACTGTTATGATGAAGATCGACTTTTAAATATTATTTTGAATAATATTTATAAAATTAGTCGGGATCAAATTGGTTCTCACTACACTATTATCGGCAGAGGTTAGTGTATACTAACTTGAGAAATAGTCGAATAACTATATTACGGATCAAATTCACATATTAACTGGCCAATAATGTGTCAACTTTATCTGTAATAAAATCAATCTTTTGGTTAAACTGACCGTAAAATATGCGTTAATATATTTAACACACAGAGTGAAGGTTGATATGATGTTGTTGAAGTTACTTTAAAAATTCGGAGATGCATCAATTTTCATATTACGAGTACCTATGATCTTTTCAAATTTGTGCTATAACTTCAATTATCTCAAGTTATTTACATTATTTCACAATTCAATTGAATGTTGAACATTTAAGAGTTCAACATTCAATTGAACGAATGAATTATGTAGTATAAAATTTATACAATTGGACCCATTCTCTTTAACACAAAAAAAGCTTGACGTTATTTTTTTTTATTCGTTTGAATGTTTTCATTTCTAGTATCAAAAAAGACACTATAACAATTTTGTTTCCTGTCACTTTCTTATACATCCATTATCCTGTAAATTCAGTTTTTTCCATTGAATTTTCATTTAAAATGTGTTTTCTGTCAAAATAAAGTTTTCACTTCACGTCTATTCCTTTAAATTTTTTCTCTGTCGCTGTTATTTTGTTCCTCATAAAAGATTGCACATTTATGATATTTTGTATGAATACAACCACTTGAAATTTTCAACATAAAGATGTCACACTTTGGTTATACAATAATTTTATCATTATAAGTTTTTGAGTTTATTTGGAAAATATAAGGAAAAACATTCATATTTTCAAGGAAATGAAATTAATCGTGACTTTAAATTACAAATTCAAGTTCAAAAATCCTTTATAATATCACTTGTATAGCTAAATACAATACTAATATGTATGATTTGTGATTAATTATTTTAAAGATAATAGCGCATGGTGCTCACGATGCTCACCGTAAACATATTGAACTTTTAAATTTTCTAAGAATAAAAACTATCGGCTGTTGAGGTATGATTTAGGGCTACTATACTGGGAAAAAAGTTTAGTAAAACAGGTTTATTACAATGATTTAGGCATGTGAAAGGAGAGTAGGGATAAGAAATTTAAGAAAAATAAAACTAAGTAAAAGCGCGTCAACCGATATCATCGAGGCCCGACTGAGGTGTCGACCAATTAAACGATATCACAGTTGGTGATAATTTAAAAGACAGATTCAGATTCATTATCTTCCTTTGCAACATTAAATAATACGATTTCTGAAAGAAGGATTAAGTTTTAAAGACTAATCTAATAAAGATTGGTTTTGTCGAACACATACCAGCTTATTGTAAATGATATAGACAATAATATACTAATGTACTATCTTACAATATTTCATAAATTATTTGTCAAGAGATAGTGGTGCTTTACAATATGTTGGACGATGCATACCAAAGATGCGCGGAAGATCGAAATATTAATTAGATTGTTGCAGTCTGCAAATTTCATGTGGCATTACCCACGATAATCAGACTAATTAATAAATATAAGAAGTATACATGAGACGACTGAGACGTCCAGTCAATATTACCGCAAGAATTGCACTTGTCTGAAATCTATAGCGGTGAACGGTCATTAAGAATAAATCATTTATATTTACATCTACCTAGATAGAAAATATATTAATCAGGACTTATTGATTATATTAGTGCATCCATCGTCCAAAAAATGTACATGAAATTGTCAAAAAAAAAAAATTTCAAATCGTTCTTTGATTGTCTAATTAAACTCAACAAAATTTAGTAAGTGAATACGTGACACATTAAAGAATCGAAGAGAAAAACAAATCCTTAAAGAGGAAGTGGGTATTTCGTATAAGTGTCTCTCTAACAAAAACAGACAAACAGATCGATATATATAGCTAGAAAAAATCTTTTTTTTCCTGTCTATCCTCGACTTCTTTTTTTTAGTCTTTTTACTATTTATAATGAGGCAACCTTATAAAATCCTCATGCTGGATTCTTTTGTTAAGGTCGTACAGAGTATTAAATTTAAACTTTAAGATCCTTATGATAAATCCATGCACACTGAGTTTCAAGCGTTGAAACGTCTTATCAAACTAGAAAAAGGCCAAGTGAAAAAGTTAGAGAAAACACAGTACATGGGACATCTACTAGTAGTGTGTAATTAATTGATTGAGACAAAGTGACAGAGATCTACACAAACAACAAATGGCAACAGAAAACATAAATGTTATTAATCGGTTATACATTTGAATAATTTGGCAGGGTAGTGCGTGTAAATCCACAATAGTTTGTAGATAATATGTTCATATACAAGACATTATAATACCTAGTAAATATAAGTTGATCAACCTTAAGATGTTAGTGGCCTACTCTATTCATCACCCAGCTATTATAAATGTTTGAAATGATTATTTTAAATATTACAATTTCATATACAGATAGACTTGATATTCATAAAATATATAAAATGTGTTAGTTATGTTTAAAGATAAATATGATAAATTTCATATGGTGACACTACAAGGATTTTGTAGCTTAAAAGTTTCATACCATAAATTTTCAAAAGTTCTTACGTGGAACACATTGTTTAAGAATAGTATGGAACATTTTTGATTGTCGAAGATTGTAGTCGGTTTATTATACCAATGGCGCGGACCACCTATCTGGACAAAGAAGTGCTATAACCTTGTTAATACGTAGTCGACTATTGCTGCTAACATAATATTCTTCATATATTTTTGTTATTCGTTTTTTTTTTTTTTAGATTTTTATTTCCATTTTTCATGTCTTCTGTATAAATAAATAAATGGCTATTGTTTTCACGATATGCGGAAATTTTATATTATTTTATGATTTTTTTTTTATATCCAAAGATGTTGAGGGCTTTTTGTAACAAACTACTCTGATGTCCTCATACGTATGTTATAGTTGGATTTTTTTTTTTTATTGTACTAAATAGATGCTTATACTTAACTTTATTTTCATTGACTGTTAAATTTTTAGAAAACCACCCATGACGAATTATTCGGACATTTATCCTATTATAATTAGAATGCCACACAATACCTCGAATCACTCGAATCATTTAATTTAATCTTAGTCAAACACCTCATGTGGATCTTATGTTCATAATTTGGTTATTTAAACTTTTTAAAAGATATTTTGATTACCTTATGTAATAATTTTAATCGAAAAAATATAAAATAAAAAAATAAATAAGAAAAAACTGCGTGGTAAGTTTAACAGAGTGCTCAGAGCAGCCAGCTAACATATTAAACCTGTCAGCATTGCAAGAAATGGGAAAATAAAAAGTTAAACCAAGACATTGACTTGAATGGTTGATGAAATGATATAACGTAAGACAAATCACAGAAGAATTTAATAAAATAATCGGTTGTTTTTTTTTCTCTTCATTTTATAAAATATCGATCATAATTTAATTTTTAATAGCTTTTTAAAATTTTTCAATTGCTATATTTATTTCAATATTATATATTGAGTAATTAGTAAGTTTTTGTATCGACAATTTTTAAATTGTGTAATTTATCATTGCATTCTTTATTATATTCATAAATTAATACCATCAGCTCGTATATATACAAATTTATTGTCTTGTGAAGTGTTTAATGATTACTACAATTAAATGTGTAGAATTTTCCTTTAGTTTCAGGGTGATCCAATTTGTGAATCTCATAAAAAAAAAAATAAAAACGAATGCTTATTAATTGATTTTTATAAAAGACTCTTTCACTCCTTATATTGAAATAAATTAAAGATGACGATGGAAATTGACTGCAAAATATATTTTATATAAGACAAGTAAATTATTGAATAAAATTTAAATGCAAGAATTAATATATTATGTTAGTAAAAGCGTATATAGTTTGTTATCATACAGATTAACATGGATATTTTAACATTAGTTAGTTAGTTGTCCGCCCAAGTCTCACTTAGAGTTTCCACGTAGCGACTGACGCCAAATATTTATATAACAATTACACTTTGCAGTTGATTATCGGAAAGATTATATTATTAATCATAACACACTTCACAGTACGGATTAATAGTATAGCAAAAATTGTATTAAAAGAAACATAAAAAACAACCGGCAAACATTGGTTGCATGTTATGTAGGAAATGATCACTTTTATATAACCAAATACGTTTTTTACATACTTTATACGCAATAATCAAGATAATTGCCAGTCGAAGATTATGTGGAATGATTTCGAAACGGTTTTGCAAACAGAAGTCAAAAAGATAGCTTAATATGTCTACCGGTTCTTTACATATATTAAACAGAAAACTTGGTTATGATACACCGAAATTCAAAACAATATCAAGACTAAGAAAACATTATGGTGCCAGTTAGGATCAACCCCAAACTGAATTGAATTCCTTTCCAAGTGCTTGCTATACCTTCTCATGGTTATCATCGGAAACATAATTTAATAATAACATCAATTCAAAGACGGCTAAAATTGAAATGCGAAGGGTTGGACGCTCAATTATCAAATAACAACAATAACAACAATAACATGCAACTCCACACCGAGCTGAAACACTTTGCATTGTACGAGAAACGTCAACAAATGATCTAGATGAAAACTATTTGGAACGTTAGGAACATGCTTAAACCAATACGAAAGTGGTGCAGTTGTCTCCAGGATTAAAGACGTACAAATGCGATATTGTTGCGATGAACGATAGTTGATGGTAGGAAAACTGAGAAAGATAAGTAATATATTGTCTGGTGTCTTTTGTTTTCTGGACAACCGAGTCACATAGTTAAATGTAGTTGAATTAGCCTATTGCTAAAAGTGTCTCTGTTGAACGTAGTATTGTCGCGTGAAAGCCAATATCACAGCAAATTTCAAGAGTTGTATTAAAAGTATACTGCTATGGAGTAGGCATCTTCTGATCACAAATATATAAAGATGAAAATATATTCGGTTAGACTTGGTTTTACTGATCATTATTTTACAATCGGAGAATTTATTGCGAATATAAAGAGACAACCTGTCCTGGGCATTGACGTTAAAAGGCATCCAGGCCGTGATTTTAGGGTCTCTAGGAGAATATGCGGCTAACATATTCTACTTTAAATCTAGAGCCAATGAAAATCACCGCAACATGGCGA
>JANSTX010042706.1:0-12562 GCA_027564355.1 Penthetria funebris | reverse complement strand
AAATATTAACTCCCACTAAACTTCATTATAATGTAAAGAGTAATAAATATATCAGAAATAGCATAAATATTTATATTTTATCTAATGTTATTTACAGATTGACTTGCAATATTTTACCTAGCTGTGCGCACTTTAAGTGTAGGTGGTTTTTGTGCAAATTTAAGCAAAGCAAAAAAAAAAAAAAATGCTGTCTTTTTTTCTTAAGCGACTCTTAAAATATTAATCTTTTTTTTTTCTTTTTTTTCCGTATTCAAGCAATATTTATGTTGTATTCTCATATCTACATATATTTATACTGTATTATTACCAGTGTTGGCGCCTGATTTCAACAGGTCTTATATACTTCTTAGTTGCGATTTTTTATCGCTTCCAATGTTAAATCCATTGTTATTAAAATTTAAGAACAAAATAAATAGGAACAAATATTTATTACATTCAATAGATTTTAGATATCATGATTCACTTTCAATTTAATTAATTATATATTCAATAATTTGTTCTATTCAATGATTGAATGAATAAAAAAAAAAATCTTATTAAGTCAAGGTGTTGTAATAAGCACAAATGTATCCGGTAATTTTATCTATATGACATACGTAAATATTCTGGCACAGAAGCCAGACGTTTTTTATACGATTTATTCTATTATATTCCTATCGGCTTTATTAAGAGATTTTTATAATTGTATAATTAAGTCAATTGATTACAGTTTATAATGTATCATCTTATCATCATCTCCATCTTTATTTCACATAGGATTATAGGATGTCAACGAGCAACTACCATTGCTTACGATCCCTGACTTGTACCTTCACTTTACTCCATCCCATGAATCTACAATGATAGACAATCCTGTTTATCGTCTTGATATACATATATATATATATATATATATATGATTTAATTTAAATTGAAAATATAATATATCAATCTCTCATAATAAGGGTAGTTTATTAAAGTTATTGATGAACATGTATATATGTATACTGAATGAACAACATCTACTACTAAAGAAAAATATATATCTCTGTCTTTATAGTATAAATTTCACAATATTGCCGTTTTAAATCAATTTCAGCATAATAAATGATTGTAATTGTACAAAAAAGTAACCGGATAACTTTCTTAATTACCAGATTTTAATAGATATAAATATTATCTAACTTGTGTTATTCAAAATAAAACACGAAAAATAGATATCTAATCGATTTTCAAATCAAATTATATAATCTCTGCAAAGTTTCTTGTATTTATCTTTCTTTTTTTCTTTTTTTATATTTTTTTGATGGATAAACTACCAGACATTTACAATAAATAAATATAAATAGGCATAATCAATATGGATATATAGTCGTAGTTATATATATATATATATATATATAGACAAGAAAATCAATTAAACACTTTTAATTTACTACATATTTAACACATATTGGATATTGCACATATTCTAATATTAATGCATATATGTAATGGCAATGCAGCTGGTCATGTTGTTCCAAATAAATTGAGAAAACCTTTTGATCAACAAAATGCACTTGAATAAACTATATGTTGGTAAACATTTATAATATATATAAAATTAATACTATTTTATATACTTAATAGACAAAAACATACACGTAATGTGAGATTTTGATTTATGGTTTTATGTTTTTAAATGTGCACTGAAAATAACATAAACTGTTTCACGTTTTACATGATTCGTAAATGACGTTGTATAACGTTTTTAGAAATTTATTTTATTTATTTATTCTTATTTTTTCTGAGACCAAATAAAATTTTGCAGCAATGATGAAGAAAAAAAATTGTCGTCACCAGAAAATATAAAATGAAATAAATCAATTTTATATCAATAAGTAATTAACTTAATGCACACCTCAATTTCAATTCCGGTCAATGTTATAGAAATCATTATACAATAAAAAAAAATATAGGGTCCGACACTCGAAATTGTTACCATTTAATGCTATTTATTTAATGCATTTTATGCTATAGTTTGATGAATTGTAAATAATTTTACTTCAAGATTTTAGACAATCTTGAAAGTACAGACCTCAGCATTCTTGATTGAGATTTAAATATAGTAATTATATACGAAACTTTCCATATTTTCGGAAAAATGTCGCATGACAATGACCTATTAAATAGAACTTAATGCTGTGAATAGGTATGTCTGAAAGTACCATATTTCAACCTATTCTGTTGCTAACATCAAGAAATATCAAAACATTATTAACAACAGTATCCGATACATCAATGTGAACCATGTCAATTATTGAGTCAATACTTTATCCGTAATATAAATAGGTTTTAAGGAAAAAAAAATCGCAAAATGTTAGCATACATTCACAGTTTTAGATACGTTTATGTTGTTCTATTTAAAGTTATTAAATTCAAGAAACTTAATTAAGATCTTTTGTATGTCACGTAGGTATAAGACATTTTACTACGCTTATAATTTATACATTTTTTTCCAATAAAACTTTATTCGATAATTTTGAATTACACTGCGGTTGCCGCCGTATACATATGGACAGAATATTCGGTCTTTCTTATGATATGTAAAAATTCAATTCAAATTAACAACTCAGCTTAAATTAATTTTTACTTTATTTAATCAAAATATTAAATTAAAGAAAAAATATTACATATTTTTTTGAAACCCATAAAAGAAATCATTGTATCATATATAACCAACCATATATACCTTCATATACCTATTTGAACAATTTCTAAATGCATACAAATATTTAAAATAGAAAATATATTTATGTTAAATTATTTACTTGTTGCATATGATTTAGTTTCTAAACAATTATTCAATTGATTCAATAAATAAATAGACATATTTTTTTGAATATATTCGAGTAGAACACACCAATGTAAAGTCTGAAAAAATAAAAAAGATTTAAAACCACAATATTTTGTTGAAATTTTGTTATAAAAATACTCTTATAAAATCAATATGATTGCATTTACAACGTAAATATATGAAAGTAAAATTTTACTTACATGCGGATAATTTTATTTATTGAGGATTACTTTTTTGGAATTTAATAAAGACAAAAAAATTATATACATTTTTTTGACGACATGAAGAATATTAAGCTAATTTTGGTATATTACAAAGATAATTTTGGTATATACAATATTAGCGTTTGCCATAAAACTACTACGTATTTGAGTGAAATTTCAATATACTATGATTAATGGAATATTTGAGAAATCTGACGTTCAATTAAATTCATAAATCACTATGACAATGTCTTTTGATTGGATATTACAATCTGATGTGTTTGAGTTTCACATAAATTTTATGTATTTCGTATTATCGAAAGCCATTGAAAATGCATTGTGAAAATAATTAAATTTGGAATTTACAGTATTATCTCAATCGTTTAATCTGATCATTAATATGGTGATAAACTCATCTCAAAAACATATTGTTTAATGAGATACGCAATAAGCATTTATTTACGATATGCTAATATCTACTATAAGTTCAATGACCTATTTATTTGAAGTGTCGCAAAATTACTATATTATGACCAACCATATTTATTGAAATGATTGGTGAAATCTAATAAATTATTAATAAAGACATATGCCAATATTTGGTTTTGAAAGATGCAAGAAAAAAAAAAAAGATTTAAATTTATCTGTGCTGAGACCTTTAAAAGCTAATGTTTTATTTTCCTTTTTTTTATGTAATTTTTGCATAATAATTTGTAAATCTCATTCAAAATATGCTAATGAAACCCTAACTTAATATCGATTTAAATTCAGATACATGAAAGAATTATATTTTTGTTTTGTAAAATGTGCCAAATTTTTTGTTATAAAAAATTTAGGTAGCAGCTATCAATGCAATCAACGTTTTTCATATAATTTATTGTATATTTTAAATTAGAAATTTATATAATTTTAAGCATATTTATTATTATTTCTATACTTGATTAACCTGATCACTCTTTGTCTTTTTTATAGCATATTGGTCAATTTGAATTGCTTCTTTTTATCGATTTTTAATAGATATGCAAAATATTGTTATCATTTGGTAACAAAAAAGGGATCTTCAAAATTTCATGACATATTTACTTTCGGCTTCAAATCCATCAACAAATAATAATACTAACTTTGTCAATATAATATATAGTTGAATAAATCATGCTGTAGTATATGTGGATCCTTTCCTAATTCAAATTCAATTCTCCTCATTCTAAATCAATTTTTCCATAAATTTCAGTTTTATGTAATACCGAAAAAATGTCTTCTCGCAAAGCCTATAAATGTCATGTGGAGGTCTATCACTTTACAATCAAAATACAGAATGTTTTTAATCTGCCATATTTTATTAAATAGCATAAAAACTAACTTTATTTCCATGAATTTGGTGTCGCATCTTCATTTAAGATCTTATTTAATAAATTTTCCAACTATCAAAATTGAAACTGCTGATATAAATATTCTTCTTTTTTTCCTATTATTTACTTGTTAATATCTATAGATTATAGATTTAACGACATTTATGTCTTTTCCTGCTACATTTCATTCTACTCCATAGCAAGTGTTGATTGTCCTGATTTTCTTATTCTATCTGAAACTCGACAATCCACAATCAATTTTCCTTTTAATTATGCAAGGATTCTATGGACACATCCTTATTTCTCTTTGCAAATCATTTTGATATCATCCTGGCAATTGCGTTTTAAATTTGTATAAAACATATTGTTTTGGATACTCGTTTTCTTTATGTAAGTTCAACGACTTTGTTTTTTAATAGCTCGCCATTTGTGTTTTTTTGTATGTTTCTTTTAAATTGCTACTAACAAACTTAGGTAAAAGGTTCAGGTATAATGTTAGAATATTTAAAATATTTCAAATTGAGTTTATCATGTAATATTAAATCAATCTATGATGTGTTTCTTCTATTTTTATATGTTATAATATATACGTTTCTTTTTTTCTGTTTTTTTTGTTGCAAAGTATGTGTTTACTTGGTATGTATGCCATGTCATTTGAATTTTTTTTTAGTATTATAAAATCAATCTGTGATGAGGTTCTTCTACTTTTTAATATGTGATAAAATGTTCCACTTCGTTTTTTGTTGCAAAGTATGCGTTTACATCATATGATTGCCAATTAAAATTCTGTTTCGATATGTTACTGGCAAGTCACTTGTAGATATTTAGATTTATTCGACTAAACACTGTCCAGTTGAAAAACTGATGATCCAAGTAACTTAATAATAAATGATATATAATTTTATACTTATGTCAGTAATTCAACTCAATAGAGCTTGAGATGCCGAGTTTGATCACAATATTGACGGAATTCTAGCTAATTCTATGAGTAATTCGTTGCCAAACATATTTTATTCGTTACCTTTACAATTTTTTATGCCTTCAATTTTTTTTTTTTAAAATCTGTATATAACATACATGTAATCTAATATCAAACATTGTATAATTTTCATAGTTCTTTATTGTCTATTTATTATAGGTAGTAGTGTCAGACCAGTGTAGTGTCAGTCAAATCAATGACTTTGTAAAAAAAAAAACCAATTGGTTTAATTTCTTTTCTTCCTATATTTTAAACCAATATATATAAAACCTCCATAAATTGCACGGACACGATTTGAGTTTCCTTATATAAAAAATATTTATGATTAAGTATAGAGTTTTTAAAATCAGAAAGGGAATTAGCGGCAAAATTAGCAAAAGAAAATTATAATTTCCGATTTAAACAATATTGCAAACATTGATATTATATTAGAGGTATTATGTACCGATACCTATATATTCAATATTGAAATAGCATAATATATGCATATACTATTAAAATGGCTTACAAATGTTTTGCAAGTTGTTTATTTTCAGATATCGATGAAATAACCATAATAAAAACTAAAACAAAAACAATATAAGGAAAACAAATAATGTTTTTCACTGAGAACCGGTCGTCCCCATCATGCGTAATTTTTTTTTTTCGCATTTATTTCATACATTTCAAAATACTAATTTTTGCAGAGTATCGGCCGATATCAATAATATCCAAAGTTGATGCATTCAAATTGTCTAGACATTGCCTATAAGAATAATATTGTTTAGTGTTAAAAATGTTGTTTTGTATTTTATCAATGGTTAAAATTTGCATTGCTTTGGGCGTTCTTTGCATAAAATGATGATTTATTGCAGTCACTTTGTGTAAAATACGATTATACATATAACCAATTATCATTAATAATATATTATGGTGATTTTTTCTTTAAAATAAATATGGATTTTGAAATTTTCAGAAAAATGTTTCATTACATACAAATGTTGTTGTGGGTCTATAGTTTCTTTTAAGGAACATTGAAAACATGTTCAGTTAAAGATAATAATATTTCTTTTTTATGCAATGAAAGTTTGTTTTTTCATTTTTTACTTACAATCAATGCTTAATTTAATTGATGACTTGTGATTGTATATGGGATTGATGCGAATCAGATTCAGTTTCCTAAAATAGTAATTAGAGTGTACGTTTCATTTGACTGCAATTAACAACAGTAAATTAATATACAGATGTGGGGTTTATCAGAAAAATTTTAGCAATGTAATTGGAATAATAGTATGCAACTGCATAAAAAGTTCTTATCACGGTCATCATATATTTTATCGATACATTATATGAAAATAAACAATAGGAATATGTTGCCTGCAAATTTATCAACTAATATAGGCTTGGCTCAGTCCCATTATCAATTTTTTCAATTAATTTACTAATTTTATGTGAATTTTGAATACAAATTGTACATCAATATTAATAAAATTGTGTCTACTTGCCGAACCCATAAAAGAAGCACACATAATTAAAAGTAATATGTGTTTTTATTTTTTTTTTTTGAAAAATTAAGTGGTTAAAATAAATATTTCTTTGTATTAATAATATAATATAAATGTGTCAGTTGAAGAAAAATAAATAAAGTGCATAACGCATATTTTATTTTAGTGCAGGTCGCGTGCAATTTAAATTGAATAAATACAGAAGAGGGTACTGTACGAAAATATTCTCTTGCGGCTATCAATTTACATTGATGATGCGGTTACCACCCTTAAATATTTTGCTTATTAATTCCATATATAGTATAACATAAATAGAGATTGTATTTGTATTTACGAGAAGAAAATTATGTTATTATGGGGTGTATTTTTCATTAGCTGGTTTAAGCATATGCTTTTAAAAATAAAATAATTTATCATATATTTAAATGATTTTGTGCTATATGGTATGATGATTTCAATTTCTCTATATAAATGTTAGTTTTTGTAAATATTCCTCAAATTTACATATAGTCAGTTTACTTCTGAATGTGATCATCAAATGCCCAGATCACATAGATGAATATTTCAACTATAGATAGATGTTTTAAAATTTCGAGATAAAATATTCCCACGCATCCATGCAATTTTCTTTCTTCTCGATTATTTATTGTAATGTAAAATATATTGTTATTGTTGCATTTTGTATCCCCTAGTTGCTGGTAATCAATTATATAATATATACATATATATATATGAGAGTATGTATAAGAGCAATTTAAGCCGCGTGAACTTGTTAATCGAATCCAATTGAAATGGTGTATTTATTTAGAAATGAAGGGTACATATCATGGGAATATGTTTTTCTGGCATGAAACATATTGTTTTGTTTCTATTATTTGTGTGTTTTTTTTTCTATTTTCTGTTGGAAAATTATAGGCACTGAAAGTTTTTTTTTTTTATACAAACGAAAGTATCTGGTAAAGATACAAGATTCCATATAGTTAATTTTAAGGTATGTTTTGGTATATATATAATATGGGGATCGCATGTATATTTCGCTGCTGCGAATATTAGCAGATGATGTATTTTTTTTTCTGTGTCTTTTATGATTAATATGTTGTGAGTTTGACATGAACAACTACGGGTAGAAAAATAAATGGTCATAGAAATGATTACATTAATTATATTTTGTTAAATAATGACACAGCATATACTAACTAGTAAGTTTATCGAAGTATTCTTTAATAATTTTTATTAATTTTATTTATTTACTAGATCCTCGTGATACCATCGAAAATTCGATCACAAAATGTGGTGTCTCGTAAAGGTTACAATGATGATGATACCGGTATTGAATAGAGAACTAATTTGCCATCTTCAATATGTTGACATCGTAAGTCATTATTATAGTCTATAAACCTACTTTTGTGGATGTATTTCAAATCTCAGATTTTAAGCTATTTATGATTGACTATTAATGGATCATATATAGCAAGTAAAGTACAAGTAAAAGTATTTTGGATCCATAACAGAGAATATTTAATCACACATTGCTCTTAACTGAGATACTTTAAAACGTTTCCACTATGTACTTTCTAGTATTCTATTTAGTTTGCCATTTTTACTTTTTCTCTATTGTTTATATTGCAATATGACTCAATAGAATAATAACTACTATAATTTGCATGATATTTTTGTTGATAATTTTGTCCCCTTAAAATTCTAATGTAAAACATTCAGACATTAACAATTATCAAACAAGCTGCAGTTATTGGAAACGGTCAACTCTTTATAAAATACTATCATTTAACGTGGTAGGAAAAACTGATTAGAAAGTGTCGAAAACTTTTGTCTATTAAATTGTATACATGTGATTTACTCAATATAAATTTGATGATACAAGCACAAGTGCATGATGTTTGACAACGACATACTCCCAATATGGTATTGGCTGCAATTTCTATGGTAACTATTTTATGTTTTTTGTATGCTCAAGATGTGTTACTCTTCAACATTTTAAGAAATGGTACAACAATAACTACTGTACATTATTTTATATGCCATATGATGCTACAATAATTTTACTGTTTTAATGAATTATAAAAATATTCAATAATATTTGCAAAACAAGAATATTTTGTTTCACCATAATAATGAACAAGTAGATTCATCGGCAATTTTAATTGTAAAATTAGACAAATTATGTTTTCTTTTGATTTGTTGAGTATATACTCGGATAGACGAAAACATCTTTGATATTAAATATACTATCTTTCGAGGTCCAGTAAGACATTCTCGTTTATAAATTCTAATGCAATTTGGCGTGTTCAAAATTAGTTTAACAATTATAGTTCAACAGAGATCGGACATTATTCTTTTTGTTAAGCAATTTTTATTTATTGTTTAAAATACTTGATCTAATATTTTATGCAATTTTATAATTGATGATATTTTTGCTTCTATTACTTATTCTATTTGTACCTTATTTTGTTATTAATACTCGTATATTATTAATGTCTTAGTTGCGAATGATAATAATAAAAAAACAAAAACAAAAAAGAAATGTTTTTGTTTTAATTTTAATTAATTAGTGGTTATCTATAATATCTACTTGCACTATTTTATTCCGGAAAATCTCTATATTTAAATGAGACTACATTAATACTATATAATGAATATAAAATTCGATTAAGTTTTAATTAATTAATTGATATTCACGATTAATTAAAGTAAGGATCACATGATTACAACCTTTGTGCATTCTTCTAACACCTTACCTTATTTGCACTTGATTATAGATTTTCCAATAACTAGTTTTATTTACCTACCCAATAAATAGTTGATTACATTCACTTTATATATATATATAATCTCAAGATCATTCAGTATATTGATCACAGCAATTAATTTTAATTAATTTTATTTATCTATTTTTCAATTGATCGACTTATTATTTATCGATCTGGTGCAGTTTTTTTTTTTTTTTTTTATTTCTTATTTTCAATTTGTGACAAAAATTCTACCCACGTAATATACTATTTATTGATCAGATATTATTTTCTTTC
Source organism: Penthetria funebris (assembly GCA_027564355.1). Lineage (NCBI taxonomy): Eukaryota > Metazoa > Arthropoda > Insecta > Diptera > Pleciidae > Penthetria > Penthetria funebris. Next base: position 2,688 of record JANSTX010042706.1, on the reverse strand, counting down.
TACCTTTTTTGTTGTTGATAATTATGATCGATATGTTTATGATATATATTCTCTTTGCCGTGAGTAAAATTTTGATATTAAAAATGTAAAAATTCTCCACATTTCCCCACTATAAATGAGAGTCTCTATTATTTCAATAATATATTATTATATTTATATGCGATCGTACAATTCAAGTTGATCGTACACTGCATGTTTACCGTACCGTAACAAGTTTCGTTTGTTTTTTCATTTAAAAGCACGTGCCATTAAACCAATCAGATACTTGTTAATATTCCCCATAGTAGTTTTCTTATGCACCAGAAGGCGGAACTCATCGAAGAAAACGGTAAAGTAAGTAAAAAAGCAGGTGTGCAAACTGTTCGTGGCCTTTGTGGTGCTGCTTAATATTCGTGCTTTATGAATAACGGTATAAGACAATACCGTGAGCGTGAGAAGTGTAGGTCTTTAAACTTAAACGCTGTGTTGTATTATTTTGTTATTTTATTGTATAGTTTGTATATTTTTATATATATAAATTATATTTATATGAGATTTATATATGAAGAAAAGCGTCGTTATTAATAGCAATAATAATATAATAATGATTGTTTATGCTTTAAAATGGGATTTCAATTTTAATTTTAGATTAAGATTAGACGAATGTACGATTGAAATTAAATACAGAAGTTTATGTTTATATGTTTAATGGTATATTCATGATGACACATTTGATTTATCTAAATTATATATAATATTCATGATTTGTTGTTATAATAAACGATCATTCTTTCTATTATATTTGCATTTCAGAATTGTTAGTATTTTTACAGATAATTTTATACGACCTTGATTCTTTGTAATTATGGTACTTATTTAGAATTTAGATATGATTCGGAATATGTTTAATATATGGGCTAACCAATATCATGAGACATGGAAATAATGGCTGCTTTAAATTTTTGACAAAATATTTATAATTTATTATTGAATAGATGAAATCAGTAGATATTGATAATGCCTTCATTTAATAATAGGACAATTTGCTTAATTCTATTTTTTTAAAAAAATAAATAAATTTAATATGTACTACAATTTTAAAATTTTTATTGAATTAAAATTCATGTTCTACGATAAGCACATCGTTAATCTTTGTCTAATTATATATTTATATTTTATAATATATGACCTTTAATTTAATTTTAAAAGTAAATGAGATTATAAATTTTGTTGAAATCCGAGTAATTAAGTGTTTTTTTTAATGTTTAGTTTTGTAATTTTTTAGCTTTATTTTCGTCTCTATTAATTATTTAAATTTATTAATTAATATTCGTCTAAAATTAAAAAATCGTAAAAGTAGACATCTGTAGGTCAAAACTAAATATTTTCCCAATGCATTTTGGTTACTGCCATTAGTCATATCCTGTTAAATCATTTTCCATTGAAAAATTAATTATATAATCGATAAAAATATAACTTGAGATGAATTTTGGAAATTGCGAATAATAATGTAATTTGAAAAAATAATAAATTTTTATTATTAGATCTTTTTTATCATAATTTCTGTGCCATGTCTAGTTTGAAATTTGTTTAAAAAAATAATGCAACACTTGAAATTTATAATTATTATTATTTGTTATACGCTAATAATATTATAAATGGAACAAACTGGTTGAAATTGATATATTTAAATATAAATAATGAATTTCATTTGCTATGGAATTTTCTCTTTTTAAAATTGTTAAAAATAATAAATAACACGCTCGTATATTTTCTTTTCTCAAATATATTTATTTATAGGTACGTTTAAAAATAATAAGCCTTCGTGTTTACTACAAATTTATATATTCATAATATCACCACAATTGAAGATTTACTGATGGAGATTTTTATCTCAAAATTTTATGGTCATCTCGATATCTAGTCTAAAATACTTTAAAGAGTATCCATCTCTGTGTACACCATTAACATTTCGTCTTTTCCTTTTTTTTTTGTTTGTTTGTTCCTCATCTTCCACATTCATTCACCCACTATATAAATGTGATGAGATATTTATGCAATATTAACAAAGTCAGTAAATTTTATTTACTTATTCTCTATTAATATAAATAATATTGGAATTAGATTTTTAAGACATTTATAAATGAATCGGATTAATGTAAACCATAAATACATTGATATATGTATAAAAATGGAAATAAATGATCCGGTTCTATAGTTGTCACATATAAAATGTTTTATTTGATTTGACATTTATATATTTGAAGGATTAACAAATTTCCTGATTGCCATTAATCTCATTATAGATTATACGTGATAGGTACAGTGCATAAATGTTGTTGATTTTAAATCATTTAAAATTCTTATTGAACCTTTGGTTACGATTATTAAATAAATCTTTTGTACATGTAGATCCGCATTATAAAAATTTCAAACTCGAAAACATATAGAAGCGATTGGCAAAGAATTTTCATTGGATGCTTGACCACTCTCCTGTACTGTTTGTTCTATTACTATAACAATAACCTGTTTTAAATTCTACTTAGTAGTTTATTTCCGATTTTACTTGAATTTTCTCTTAATTGACGATTTCACTCATACTATAGTTACGTTTCCTTTGACGAGTATTAGATGTAAATATTGGGTCGGAAACTAAGTAAGTGCGGATTTTATTTAAAAAATAAAAGACAATTTTTTCATGGAACAAAG
>JANSTX010042684.1:0-12564 GCA_027564355.1 Penthetria funebris | reverse complement strand
TAAATGAATAATGGCAAGAAAAAGTATCCCCAAGAGATCAAATGATTTATTAAAATAACATAAAGATTTGGATTTTTCGATGTAATGTGAATGATGATGACGAAAGTAATTTACATGAGAAATTTCGATTTTCATTATCGATATGATGATTAATTGAAGTAAAATATTTGTATTTAATGTATTTTTAAAGACATTAATAAATAAAAAATTTTGCGAAACTCGAAACATATGCCTGTACTGATTTCTATAGCCCATAGGTGGATATCTTGCAAAAAAAAGTAATTCCCATTCTTACTTTCATACTTTCATGCTGGGCTATGAAATGCAATTTGTATTCGTGTGAAATTTAACATGATTTTTTTGTTAATTTACACTTATTTTTCTAAATCTAAGGCAAAATGGACTTACCACCAATTCGATCCACTGTAGACAGTGAAATTTCGGCTGGTATATATACCTCCTGCAGTACAGAAATATCATTTGCGAAATATTCTGCTATTAATTTAAATTGGTCGGTGCCATAAATTAAAACTTTGTATAGTTTTTCTTCTAAAACCCAATTCCACAATGCTATACTTTTTAGTATTGTCCACATCATACCATAATCAAATAGACAAATAAGTAAAACAAGCAATAATTCTTAATTTATTCATATGCTCTGTGCAAGATCTACCACACTTGAATTCTGCCTGTTTTTTCTAAACAACATGACTAATCCATTTTTTCTTTTATAACTATAATGAAACCTTATGGCGAAGTTCAAAAAGTATGAATCTATTTCGGAAACTTTAGTATAAGGCACCTTTATGAGTCTCGATTAATTAACAAAACTGTTAATAATCTCACCAGGGATACAGATAATGTGGACGAAGTATTGACTAAATATAAGGAAATTGTAAATACGGTAACATTTGATGCACTCGGATAAATAAAGATGGTTCACATACAGATCAAAAATAATGTAAAACCATGGTTTAAAAGTGAGATTAAAACATAAACTGCTGAAAAAAGGCAACAAGCATATATTAAGTATTGTAATCTTAAAACTACTGAGGAATACCAAAAAAGATAAATTGGTCAAAAACATGCAGTTAATGGTAAGATTCGTTAAATTAAAACTCACTATTGTGACGTTCTTAAGGAATAAAAAGAAATCAGTAAATGTGTGTATTTAAAATTCGTTCACAACAATAAAATATTGTTCTTCACATTATATTTGCTAACACAAATCAAATACAATTAATAGAAGGCAATTTTAGTGGTGATATAATAAATTATACACTTAAGTATTGTTTCAAACACAAATTCAGATTCAATGTTGAATTGAACAAACATTGAAAACCTTAAGAAACATTGGAAAACCCTGAGTATTGATGATATTCACAAAAAATATTTTGAAATACTTAAATACGCAGTTGAAACTCGAAATGATAGTTGAAGAACTAAAAAAAATTCTGAGAGTCATTAAAATTAAATCAATCGGATATGATAAAATATGAGATGGATGATATATTCAGGATATATCCAGGATATATTCAGATGGATAACAGAGAACATGTAAATTGAATGTTTTCAAGTAACATCACAAGAATAGTAAAAGAACAGTGTCAGAGAGACTAACTAGATAGATTCCTAAATGAACACAGGACCTAAGGAATACGAAGAAGAAGAGCAGAAGACAGTAATTAGAGACAAAATTAAATTTCAAAGAACGAACAACAAATAATTGCATAACAATTATTGAAGTATCATTTGAATGAGGTGTATTATAGTACGATTTTTTTTTTTATCAAATAATTATTTGCTTTACAATACGATGGACGTGTTATTAAATAACAATCGCAATGACGCCAAATTAAAATGTATAGTTGATATCATGACGATCTAATATAGGATTAACGTCACTGATTTCAGAAGTACTTGATTATAATATGTAATCAAACATCAATAAAAAAACAGTCAAAATTGCAACGGTGATCACATGCAACATGCAACTATATGTTCTCATGAAACCTGGATCACAATAGTGAAAATAATTTCTGCATATCTACAAAGTGTAGTCATATCGAATCATTTTTTGATACAAGTGAAAATGTGCAAGACATATGCAATACAAAGGGCAAACTTAATATAAAAGTAAAGATTGAACCAAAGGCAGCTAAATAAAACTATAAAATACCCGCAGAAGGGGGAGGGGGGCAATGTAAAAAAATCGAACGCTGCGGACATAGGCACACAAAATAAGCTTAAATTTTTTAATAAACACCACATTTAAAATAGCTACATGGAATGCAAATGTACTTCTCCTACATATTCCAGAAATAGTAGTATTCTTGAATACTGACAAAATAGATATATTATTAATACCAGATAGTCATTTTACCAGATCCTCATTTGCGACAATAAAGGGATACCAAATGAACCATGCAATACCACCTGGCTGAAAGGGCAATATTCATTAAAAATAATTTCAGACATTGTGAAGAAAAATAAATAGAAGAGGATATAAAGCAAACAACAACAAAAATAGAGCAATATGAGAGTAAACTAATAACAAAAACAGAAAATACGCCAAGGCTAACAAACAAAAGAACTAAATTGAATCTCTTCCGTAAATTGGCTGATGAGAAAACCAAACTTCATGTGCCAAATAAATGAAGAGCAACAGCTAGAGAGTGAATTGGAATAGCACGTCGTTAACATACAGTCCGCAACATATGAGAGTACGCCAGTAGCAGTTAAATTAACACTTTAAATAAGATCGTATTCCGTGGAAGTAAGATCAGTGAATAACGCACAGCACGCTATAATAGGTATTCAGGAACCAAGACAAGACTTAACAATCTGTGCAATTAATTAAAAATTTTAAAGAGGTTGAGAAGGAGTCTATTAATAGATACTTAAGTGCCTTAACATATGAAAAAGATACGGAATATATTAACTATGAAAGGCAACATCTTGGCTAAAAAAACCAAAAATGAAAATACCACAAAGAACAAAATACGACGGAAGGCTATATAAGCAAATATTGTTCCTGTGACGTTACATTAACAAAAAGCAGAAATAAGAACCAACATAATCCCTAAGAAGACTTCAGGATACGATTTTAGTGTTATGTAAACTTCTGCATATAATTAAAGAGGTATTTAGATTAAAATATATGCCACGACAGTGGAAGAGTGCGCAAGCAATAATGATAGTCAAATCGGGTAAGCCACTCAATGATAACAGGTCAATATCGCTAGTGTCAACTATGTCAAAATTATTTGAGAGACTTTTCTAAAAGGAATTCAGCTCATTATTGAAAATAGAAACATAATACCGACACACCAATTTGGTTTCAGAGAGAGGTCATTCAACGGTAGAGCCGATAAATAATGATCAAAATTGAATGGAAACAGGCTTCCTCAAGTATTTTCATAGATGTGGCTCAGGCATTTGATAGGGTGTGGCATAGAGAAATAGAATACAAACTATAAAGAGATCTGACAAGACAATTATGTAACATACAGCTTCCTATATAACGTAAATGTACTTTCGAGTCAAATATTAAGACGAATATTTTATTGCTGGCATGCCGCAGGGACACTAGTCTTGGGGCCGATGTTCTATCTAATATATACAAGGGATCTGGCAAGACCGGGTGAGATAACTATATTGCAACATTCACCGATGATACGGCAATAATGACGATCACTGGATGCGGTTTGCAATTGGAAATTAATTCACAACGTGTTCCACATGTGAATACGGCTAAATATTTTGCTATGACTCATGATGTCAAGCTTAAATGGAAGGAGCATGTTGAAAAGAAAATAGAAGAACTGAATATTAGTTTTTTTTTTAATATTAGAGTACATTTATTCACGTAGGCTATTGACCTTTTTATATTATTTTTTTTGAATACGGTACTCAAAATGGGCACTTATATAATTTATCATCTGTTATGTCGAAAGAGATTATATTAACCTACAATTTTAAATGACATAAGAATGATATTATTTTAACCGCACCACATTCATGTGTAATGGGATTGGCCACCCGAAGTTAAATCACAAATTGATAAATTTATGTTAAATAAATTTTGTCTACAATGGGATTCGAACTTATTTCTACCGTTGCAGTGCTTTACCACTATGCTAGCATGACAGTTCAGAAAGATGTACTGATCTATTGGAAGGAATTCTTAACTAAACTGTCAACAACAAACTGATTATCTATTGGTAAATTTTGAAGTCAATATGGACGTGTGGTATACAGCTTAATGACAAAATTATGCAGACGTTCCAAAACACAAAGTACTTAGGCGTATAGTTGACACACCATGGTGCGTCAACTATACGCATGGTGGGTTAGAAATGAGGATCTTCAGAGAGTATTAGTGAAGAACTAAAAAAAAAATATGCTTTTAGGCATAAAAATAACAATTGGAGCAGCATTTAAATACTCAGATGCGACATATGGTAGCTAATCCAGTGATAGATAGAAGACTACAAAGAATGAAACCAATGGACCTGCTGAACTGGTAATCTTAAAATGTCAAATATAATGTTATATAGTTTTATAATCATGCGGACTTACCAATGGGTAACAACCCAGCAAACAAAAAAAATTACTCAGTTGTCAGAATTTATAGTCGTAATAAATTATTATTTAAAAAAAAAAATATCAAATATACTGCAATGCCTAGTTAAATAATCACATCCAGATTCAAAACTAATATAAAATGGGTTTAATTTTCGTACTTATAATTAGTGGATTTAATTTCTGCTAATCATATTCACAAAGTGTAGTCATATCAAATGTAATGCAATGCCTTGATGGAAAATGGGAATAAAAATGGAAAATGGGTATAACTTACGTACTTATAATTAACGGAAATACGATGCAAGTAGACCATTATTGATTACTTATCATTCTCACCAAAATACGTTCACATGTTCATATTGTTACAAGTGTCAGTACGTTTTATATTTAGAAAATTTAGTACTCATTCAAAAATTCGGTACATATTCAATAGAGGGCGGTCACAAAATTAGGGTACTAGAAAAATGTATAAGGTACTTGAATAAACTGGTGGCTTCGAGAAAGTTCATAAATTAAACAAAAAAAGTATATAAATAGGGGATTTGTACAAGAAAAGATATAGATGAAAATAAAGCTTAATCAAATACACTTCGAGATATTGAAAGTAAAAAAAGTGCATCGTGAAGTATAAGTTAATAGAAAATAAAAATATTTTGTATAATAAAATTGTATTGTATTTTCCAATAGAATTAAGATAAAATAAAATTTTTGTTAAAGTGCAAGTAAATATTTTATTATTCTACGGATATAGCCTTTACGTTAATCGCTCGCCCAATGCTATTTATCAAGAAATCAACGTTGTATATGACAAATAGCAACCTCCCAAAACACACGTTTATAACAATATGTTAGTGAGTGATCATACCATTCTTTGCAAAACCTTCATCATTCCATAGTTTTTGTAATTCATCGATGATCGCTAACTGACTTTTACGTCCAAGAATAATATTTTTATTTAAAAATTAATTTCTTCCTTGTTTCTGTATAAATGTAAGGGTTGCAAAATATTGGTTAATGGTATTACTTTGAAATCACGATACCCTTCTCACTTAAGGTGCCGTTTTTCCTCAAAAATCACATAGTTTAATAAATCTCGACACCATAACTTGTTATATTGTTTCTGTATACCAACCAATTTCATTCTTGGCTATTATCTTCACATTTTTATAAACACTTGGTACTCATTTTGAAAAACACACTTAACGTATAAAATTTTCTATAAACACATATTTATACGCTATGCACTCGTATGTATAAACATATATAGAAAGAAAAATGCTTCTACCAATGGAAATGAAAAATTCCATCCTTTCATTCAGACCAAAAGGACATTTATAGCACAATTATTTTTATATATAGTCAATTTAACGTGTCGAAACATATGTTCCTGACAGATATACTTTCACGATTTATTTTCATTTTATCGCCTTTAGTAAACAAAAAAAAAATATATAGATATATATTTTAATGATACATAACATTTTATTTTTATAGGACTAACAAACCAATTATAAATATAAGCATAATACAGTAGTAATTTATCATTTGTTATATAAGTTTTTCCTTTCACTTAAAGAAAATTGTACAAAGGAAAATGTTTCAATACCATTAATGTACCCGCAGTACATTTATGGATGATTTTCTTTATTTTGATGTTGTTTTTATTTGTAACTGCCGACATAAACAATTTACCTTGCAATTTTCAATCATATATTATGAATGGTAACTTTATTTGACTTTTGTGTCGATCATCTCATTTGAAAATACAAGATGTTGTGAGCGTCCGTTAACAGCATATATTTTGTTAAGAACTGTTTACTCAATAGATAGATCGACGAAAACAGTTCTCAGCATAAGTGGTGTCTTTAAAGTTGCGTGATCAAAAGCAATGCAATACTATATGAATGATATTCCCAATGACCCAATGCGTTGTTCTTACTATATGATCTTCAAGTAGCCTCAGATCTGAAATGGATACTTAATCAAAGAAAGGAATCTTATGCTTACTTTTTGATTTTCAAATGATCTCAGATGAGAATTAGTTTTTAAACGCTTAGAAATATAGTTATTCTAATGACGAAACTGCATTCACTAATCTTCTGCGATATAGCTGGTATGCATATCTAGTACGCGTACAGTTTTGTTTCAAAGACCTACCTCTGTTGACATTTTAAGCCAGCATGCTTGGAAATTGCTTCAAAATTCCGATTTATCCAATCTGAGATATATTGGATAATGTTTATAAAATTTTATGTCTCGGTTATTTTAATGGAGTTATGGGAAATTTAGTTCACATTGATACATTTTCTTAGTTATAACTATCCTTGAGTACACTTTTTCTCAGAAATCATCATTTGTGTTAGGATTCCATTATCCTTCATTAAATGAGAATAAGAGTTTTATCTCGAACTATCAAAATGTTCCGAATTTATGTGAAAAGCGTTATTCCAATTCATAAACCCATTAAAAATCTTACACTAATAGCCAACTACAGACCTATTTCATTACTCTCCACTCTATCCAAATTCTTCACTTATAAAATAATAGAATTCATTTAAAGCAAAGGACATCTTCTTGACTCACAAATGGAATTCAGAAGAGGATACTCCAACAGTCACGCAAAAAATTTCATACTAGATATAATCAGTAATTCTGAACCTACACTTAGAAACTATAAATGACTGAATGAATCTATGGAAAATGAAACTGAACAAATGTGAAACAATAGTATTTAGAGGCACTGGTCACCTAAATCAAACTTACGTACCAACCATGGCTATAGACCAACGGATTTTCATTAATAATCAAAGACTACAAACTGTCAACTACATAACATATCTTAGTATTAGATTTACAAATACATTGGAATTTAAATCACATCTCGACAACATTACAACTAAGACATTTCGCATGTTACACTCAATTATAGGTCGATCTTAAAACATACTAGTAAACTTCAATATCATCATACCAAATGGAAAAATTAGAATACTTGAACGAATAGTTCTTCGACTAATCAACGGAGCTAGATGGCCTAGAGGTGAATACAGACATATAAGTCTAATCGTTGAATTTATCGAGCTGCCGGTATCGAAAGAATTGACCGAATATTGGTTAGACAGGCTTTAAAATTCAAAGACAAAATTAGGACCTCAGAAAATTCCATCATTCGAAAATGCAATAGACCGACCAGATTTTATGAATCGGTTAATCATAGAATAAAACACCCAATGAATCTATTATTGGATTACTATATAATAATTCCGACCTCCTAACTATATACCATCAACGCTCTGACGCTGACACGACTTTGGTTTACAATATTGAACAAAATCCTAATTGCATTCACATAATAGGAGGCTAACGTGAATCTAAATCACTGCTTAACTTCAATGCAATTTCTTCCATTATTTCCAACTTGAAATTATCTATCATCAACCTATCTACAAATACATTAAATCATAATAAATTAATGTTATTAAAACACTCTCTCAACTCGCCAATACTACACTTACTGATCAAAAAAAAAAATAAAAGAAAAAATGTTACTACCTTGAAATTAATTTATTTCAATTTACATAGACGCCATTAACGGAGGAACAACAAATCAGAGATTCAACTCTATGTTGATTACTCCTTCAATGTCACTACTTATTTATCGATCTCTCAGTCGAGTGTCCGATATCGAAGTGACGCGCTTCGGCTAGTTTTCCTTTTATCCTTTTACCCCCATAGTCACTTTACACTGTTTTTAGTAAATCTTTTTTTCCCAGTCTTAGCCTCAATTAGTCCCCAACGTTCCCACGGTGCACATATCATTGAACCTCAAAAAAGCTATCAGGTTAGTATTTGTACAATAAGCATCTGGGTTCGATGCGCTGTATGAAAGAAAGAAAATCGTGATTTATGCTCAAGTTTGCCTCCTAAAAGAGATAGGTTATTGATACCGGAATTATAGTGGTGAATTGACCAATATGAACTAAATGTCCTCATGACTCCATTCAAATAGCCATAGGGCGACAAATTTTACAAACATTATCCACTATATTTCAGATTGGATAAATCGAACTTCCAAGCATGTTGGCGAAAAATGTCAATAGGGGTTACAGTTAATTCGGTCACACTAAAGCATTTTAAGAATTTGACTTGAAAATTACAAATATATATTAAAATTATACAATCTACGATTTTAGGATTCAGAAGGACTAAATTTAAATGTTGATTATAATAAAATACCGAGTTTGATTTAACTTATTGTACTAATCATCAACTATATATTGTACTATAATTATAGGAGATAAACCACAATAATGAAGCCAATTATAAATTGTTCACCTTAATCTAAACAATTTTGAAAAATATGGTTTCATTCGTTCTGATATCAGAAATTATTGTACCGCATATTAATCCAGATGCAGTTGAGTCATACTGGTAATTATTATTTGTGGAAAGGATGTTTCAATAAGGTTTGTTAATTTTGAATAAGTGATTTTCATTATTAATAATTTTAATGCCATTTCACACAATAAATGGTTCACATATTTTACTCAAAAGCATTAATCATTCTTATATTATCAAATTAAACTCTCTATTTTCTGTTGAAAAACAGTCATATCCAATGTCTTCATCTTATATATGATACTAGAAATTTGTATACTACAAATACTGTATAATATAGTAAATTTTGTTAATACCACAACAATGTACATAATATAATATTGAAACAATATATAAATTGAGTGAGTTTCTAAAACCATTCGAAGCATAAATGTTGTCTGTGTCTGTCTATTTAAAACCGCATTTTCTTCATAGCTATTAAAATTTCTACCAGAGTTTATAAGAAATGGGGATGAAATTTCCATCATGCAAAGCAACAAAATACATTTATTGCACTGAATTTAGTGTGAACATCATAAAGAAAACTTTCTCCATAATATTTAACAAATAAGGTTATATGAAATAAGCATCTATTTTGTATCCAGTGAATTATAAATAAAACTATTAAAACTATTTATTTATTAATTATTTCCCTCTATTCGCATATGAATATTTGTTTAAATTTGGTTTATTAAAGGAATTTAAAATTTAATCATATAAAATGTATAGTTAAAATTTATTTAAAACAATCATTTTATTAAAATTATGTTCATTTTTTGAAAATAATTAAAAATCAAAAATCAGTTAAAAGTTTTCTTTTCTGTTTTCAAAAAGCTTTTTAGCTAAAGCTTTATTTCAGAATTTTTACGTACGTGTTCGTAACGAAGCAGTTTTTGTATTCTTTCATTGTGAATTCATTTTCTTATTGTACATAATATATTTTTTTTATAAAGGATTATAAAAAAGTTCTCTAAGTTTGAATCCTTTCTTTAATATTACAAAATTTGTTACAAAAGAACATAAAATGAAAAGCGTCAATATTTATTGTTTATAGTTGAAAATTAATTGAGGAATCTATTGGTTGACTGACATCTAGATTACTTAAACCATTTAATTTCTATGTTAAGATCAAATTTAAGACTGGGTATTTCTGTAATTGTTTGTCAACTACTTGAAAGAAAAATATCTCACTCAAATAGGTATCGCACGATTTATCCAACACTTAATTGAATCACTTACAAATGTAGAATATAAATATATGACTGATACTTTATTATATATTCTAAACTGGTAACGAATCAAAAATTCGTCTCTGTTTCATTGACATTACTTAAAGTATCGATATCTCACTGGCCACACATTGGGAACAATAACGATCTATGCTACTATAGATAGTAATTATCAGAACAATACTAAAAGGTACAGATGGATTATATGTTTAATTAAATGATAAAAAATTAAATATTAAAATACTAATGTAAAACCTAGGACAATACTATGGCGTGTATCTGGTTTATCTTCCGATTATAAATTTACAATAAATATATAGGATTACATTAAATAATAAATAATACAAATAAAAGGACTTTATGTTTTAATGCATACATTCATATATTTATATCCATTATATGCCCAAGGAAATTATTAGGATCAAGTAAGAAAATGCGATATTAAAAATTAAATCCAAGCTTTTATTTAAATCTCTGACATTTTCTTTCTCATTGTGTAATAACGTTGAGTATTATTAAAAAGGATATGAGCATTATTTTACATTAAATATGTAAGATATCCTTTTTAAATGTGGAATAATAAAAGGAAAAAAATATTAATGCCTTTATAGTCTTTTGAAGATGCATGTAAATTGTGTTAAGATAACAAAAAAAAAAAAAAAAAAAATTAAAACAAAAAGAAAGCAATTCAAAAGTATAATATCAGTACATGGAATATGAATTTTCTGCATTTAACTTTTATTTCCTTGCAATTTTACATGAAAAGGAGCAAAGAAAAAAAAAATGGAAAATGTTAAATTGCTGTAAAAGAAAAATCAAGAATATTAAAATGATTTATTGCGTTCATATATTTTCCTGGCAAGGAAAAAGAAGGAAAAACAAAGGTGTTTGACAAATTGTACTTTTCCTATCCTTTCTACCTACCTACAACCCACCTATTATGTAATCATACGTACGAGTTTATTATTATGAAAAACGGAAAATTTTGTTGGACTGAAAAATTTGAAATTATGAAAAACTTCAATTTGTTATTTTTTGGGTAAAAGCAGAATTATTTTATTATTATTGGCTCAGTCGTGCAACTTCTTTTCTTTTTTTTTTTTGCCGCCTTATATTAGAGTATTAAAGTGTCTAATAAATGTCAAAGCATTAAATGAAGTTTGAACAATGAACCAATACTATTTTATAATAGCGCAATTAAAAAGAAAAATTTGAACACGATTAGTATTGGGGAAATTCATCCATTAACGGTGGCAATTAAACAACTAAGTTCATAACTTGGTTCATAAGTATTTTTCAAAATATGAGTAAAGATCTGCTAATTACAAGTAATTAGAAAACTTTGTCTTTAATTTCTATATTTTGAAAATTGCTCGAAAGATTCATCATCAAAATAATAATTGAAATACAAATGAACTTCGTAAAAGGATACTCTACAGTACAATATGTTATATATTGTTACACCGTTCGATTATGTATAAACAAATATTGAAGAAGACAAAGTTAACATTTTCAAGTAGATTATGATTATACCATAGCCTATACTAAATGGATCATTGCCAACCTGTGTTATAATCCAATCTAAGACTAGTTGGAATGTAAACATTTTGTACAAATGATAGATCTAATTGGTTTAAATTGCCATTTGTATACAGAAATAGATTTGTATACACAAATAATAAATTTAAATAATTGTTAAATTCAAATATTGCAGGAAAATCTGACTATATCGTCAGGTAATGAATGATGAAAATTATCCACAGAATCAAATCAGGATGCATCTCTCTAATCGATTAAAAGCGATTAAACATATAGCCTCAGCATATATTGCAAATAATGACATCACAGTATCAATATATTGTTAATAGTAAAAATCGAAATAAAAGAAACATATATAAAAACAAACTGCGAAATGGCATTGTTTAATGGGGACACAAATCAGCCATATGAACTTAGTCCGGCAATCAAAACGATATAAACAAAATTTGCTGCACAAAGGAATGTTGCACGCAAAGACGTTGTTTACAACTAAATGAAGCAACTAATACCGATATTTTTGACCAGGATCAAATAAATACTATGAAAACACAACTATAAGATCAGCCTGTGTGAAAATACTGTGAAAAAAAAACAAGCGAAATAAGGCGTTGACAGTATGAGGATATATGAGTAAGTAGAGATCTCGTTTAGCATAAGTATTTTAGATCTCAAAAATTATCCTGAACTATAATAGCCGCTCATTCAAAATCAATATTTATTAAACAACTGTGAAATTAAGTTGCACAATTTTTAGGCCCTGGGAATGAAGTTCCAAGGGTCTATTGTATTTGATTCCGTTCATGTAACGCCAAGAAATAAACATCTCAGAAAA
>JANSTX010042673.1:0-12566 GCA_027564355.1 Penthetria funebris | reverse complement strand
GATATATATATTTATCTTTTACAATATGTGTATTGTAATTTTAATACCAATTATCTAGCTTGTTGGCAACTTATTTGCTGCTGGCACTGTGAATGGATTGGTTTGCCTTTGGAACCAGAGAGGTGTACGAATTTGTACTTTTGCTGAACATTCAGAACCAATTATTGCCCTTAAATGGAGCCCAAATAGTCGATTTTTATTATCAGCTGCTGTATGATATTAGATTTAATTGTTTTTTTATTATTATTATTATTATTTTGAAATTTAAAATTTATTTTTGTAAAATTTTCATTTACAAGCTCGACAACAATATCATTGTTTGGGATACTTTCAATAATAATTGTTTACGGAAAATACTCATGCATCATGATGTTATTTTAGATATTGATTGGCTATCAAATTATCAATTTGCTAGTTGTGGTGCAGATAAACGAATCTTCATTTATGATTTTGTTACATCTAAAATAATTAAAACATTTGCAGGTCATACAGTAAGTAGAACTTATAATTATAAATATTGAATAAATATACAATTTTCATGTAAATTATTGTAACTATTTGTATCATTTTCTTTTAGTTAGTTTCTGATAAGGTATAATAGACATTTTAATGGTTTACATTTGAACAAGCAAATCGTAAAGTATTTTGTATTTTCATTTTCAAATTGTTCATATATTTGTGCTGTATTCGTAATGGATACCATTACTGTGATCAAATGAGACTCTCCAATATGAACGCTGATTGTATACTTGCTTTTCAACAATCCCATAAATCGTTCTACTATTAGCACATATTTGTCCAAGTTTGAGCCAGACAACCCACCCCCCACCCCCCCCTTACCCTACTTATTATGAATTTTCGTTACTATATAATTACAATTCATAATGTTAACAAATAACAAATTTATTTTTTTTTTATTTCAAACTTACTATATAAAGGGAGAAGTGAATGCAATTCAATGGGATCCATCTAAAGCATTATTGGCATCGTGTTCAGATGATGCAACTGTAAAAATTTGGTCACTGGAAAAGGAAAATAATTTACAAAATTTTAAGATTAGCATGCACAAAGTGAATGTATTACAATGGTCACCTACGGCAATATTGTTAGATAATTCAATTATTGAATTAATATTAGCAGCTGCTTATTCCGATGGCACTATAAAATTAATGAATGTTTATCGAAATGAGTGTGTTCAAACATTAGTAGGCCATACAGATTCGGTGCGTTCTATTGCCTTCAGTCCAAATGGACGAATATTAGCATCGGGTGGAATTGATCAATGGTTTATAATTTGGAATCTTGAAAATGGTGCAATATTACATAAAGAAAACCGTGGTGAATGCGTTTGGAAAGTTTGTTTTAATACAACTGGTAATAGGATTGCTGTTTGCACATCAGTTGTACGCGTTGTTGGCATTAATGAACCCAATTAATGTTTTTTTTTTTTTTAATTCAAGTTCGACGATGTTTCCAAAATGTTTTGGAATTTATTTAAAAAATCATCGTGAACTTTTCAATATTATTAATATAATTAAGCTATCAAAATCTGGTCAGATTATAAGGAATAGTATATATATATATTATATATAATTATAAATTGTTTATGAACATTTTTTTTATTTTTCATTTATTTATGTATCTAATCATTATACCCATTTTAAAGTATTATATTATATAATTTACTCATTTAACTCATTTAATCAATTATAATTATTTGGTTTTAATCCTAAATATGTAGTATAGTCTGTATATATGTTTCTAGCAATGTTTTTTGCTATTGAGTTTTTTTTTGTCACCGATTCCACAAACATTGATAACTTCGTCACAATCACATACTATTAATATTTGACATATATTGCAATCATGATTTTCGTGATAATACTTGGAGGAAAATGTTTTCTTTTTTTAACAATCTATGGATTTCCAACCCCTTATCCTATATATTCCATTCGTAACAATTGAGAATATATTTTTTTTATTTTATTTTATATTTTTATGTCCATGTAATATTTTCATCATACTAATTTTGTAACTTGTGTGATTCCTTAAAAACCATAGAAAATATTATTTGTGTAATCGTCTGTAATTTAATAATTTAATATTTAACGTTTGAAGTAATTTTTTATTTAAAAACAATACTGAATTTAGAACTATATATGTATATATATATATATGCTCGTATATCACAGTTTCAAAACTAAGTACCCTTTTCGGAGAACTATAAACGTCGTCAGTTAATTATAGATGCATAATAAAAAATAACAATAAAATTATTTAGAAAAATAAAATAGTTTTTCATATTCATATTGATGATGTCCATATATATATATATATATATATAAACAAACAAATAATGCACTTATTATATTTTATGTTAATATGTTCGTATTTTAAAAATGATGTTTAACACAAAATATAAAAAAGTAACTCAGAAGTGTTAATAATTTGTCATGCATATTATTGTCAAATATATATTTTATCTAAATATTTTCATTTCAAATAAACCAATTTCATCTCTGATATATACTTCTAATAAGGATTAATACTTTTAAGAAACAATTTATATTAATATTTTGTATAATCAACATGTATAATAAATACTTAAATTTAAGATGTGGGTTTTTAATTTATGTCCTTTAAAAAAACCACTTGTGATTATTGTACAGATAAAAAAAAAATTACAATTTACATTCAGGACGGAATACTTGACAAAATATACAATACTTAACAAAATTGTGTCATTTAAAATCTATTTGTAATACAATTTAAATATATTCATTTGCTTTCATCTGCTTCATCAACATAATGATGTGTATATCCTACAACGTTATAAATATTAAACGGTATTTAGTACATAATTTGTACAGTTCCTGATATCATAAGTGTAAATTAGACAATTGACTTACTTCCATTCCTATTTCCATCACAATACCTCCATTCTATGACATTTCAAATCATTTAAATATATACTGAATGTATATAATACGATTTACTTTTAAAATATATGCATTTGCTAATATCTATTTCATGTGAATTGAACAGATTACATATTTCTGGTGTTTAATTGATATATAATATTAATTAGATAAAATAAATCAGATGAATGTTCTTTAATATTATAGAATTTAAAATTGAAATTCATATAAGATTTTAGAAATCCGAACAAAAACCAATTGGCATAAATGGGGTTTTCGAAGTTTTGTGGTCCAGTTAACAAGTAAAATTTATCTATTCAATTTAACCAATTTCCATTTACTGATTTCAAATGAGAGTCATCAAATTATTAGGTGATATAAATTCAATAATCTAAGAGTCTTGTTGACCGACGACCGACCACGATTCAGAGGACCTGATGCAAAATTAAAAAAAAAAATATATATAGGTACTTATTTACGAATTCTAATACAATATGTGATGTCATCGTACTAGTTATCAAATTTGAATTTATTTTTTTTACAAATCATTTTATCTATTTGCGATCTTATTCATCATTTGATAAAACATTTTTCTAAAATTCATCATTTTTGAATTTGAAGGTCTTACACAGACGTAATACTAAATTATTCATGGTCATTTATTTATGATGAATATGTTTAATAAAAATCAGTTTTATTACACCCTACAGCAATAAAACAAGTGGTTCAAGAATTTTTGAATGAAATAACTATTAAGGATCACATGTTTCTGGGCCATGTCTTAAGCTCTTAGAAAATAATGATTCGTGACCTACTATGCGTTATAAGATCGGTATAATTAGTAACATATAGAGGGTGGGTCCTTGTTTAACTCAATTATATACTACATATTTATTATACAGCGACTAGATTACTAAGTTTTTATGAGTTAATATTAGCGATTTTAATAATAGAACCAACAATCATCATGGAATAATATGTTAGGAAAATTAATTGGCATAATATTTTATCTATTATAAAGATTTATCTTGCCATTACCGTCTGTATACTATTTTCGAAATTTTTCAACAAATGCGAAAGTAGGTACAGCTTTGAATACTTTTGCACCATTCTACTTAATTCTATATTTTTCAGTTGGCAAATTTCAATTATATTTATTTGAGGTCATATTAGAGGTCATATTAGAGGTCATATTTGCGGTCATATTTGCATTCACATTATGTAACATGGTGGTGTCGCCCAATATTTATGGTATATATATGTTAAAATGATGCTGATCCTCGAATCATAGAATATAATTTTGCATCAAATATTCTATTCAAATTATTTTTCATTACAAAATTTCATTTTCTAGAAATATGTGTCGCCATGCACAAATTACCAAGTAATAGATAAAATAATTCCAAGGAAAATAATGTATATACTTTATGTAATATATACTAAATAAGTGAGAAAAAAAATTTTCAGTAAACTCTTCTGGTAAGTTATTACTAATCAATTTGTGAAATGAAAATTGTATATATGAATATGTAAATGGGTAGCAGCACTAAGCCTAACATACACAAATATATGACTAATAGCATATAATGTCTCGATCTCGGTTACGATGGAGGCGTAAAGAAAACCAAAAGCTCACATACATATTATTTAATTCTATATACACTAAAATATATAACCTAATGCTCCTGATTAGCTTCTTACCATTGGTATTAACATACAGTAGTCCATAAATTGCGTACGCATATATTAAATCTTCCCGATTAATAAAATAAATTAAATAAAATATTAATTAATTGTTTTTTTTTTTTGTTTTTACATTAAATTGGTATTTATTTTTCATTTTTAATTCGATTTTTTTTTTTTTTTTGTTCTTATTTTAATAATTTTCTTTTACATATTTTCTATAAATTAGTGCAAATATGAATATCAATTGCGAAGACATTAATTTACTTGTTTATAAACATCTACAGGAAAATGGTAAAGTATTTTTTTAAATTTTTCAAAATTTCTCATAAAAATAAAAATTTTTGAAATATTTTTCATGGGAAACTTTAAATTTTGGTGTTAATATTTTCATTTTTTTTTGTGTTGTAACAGTGATGCAATCATTTTTTCATTTTGTAATGAACAAAGGATTTTCATTAAGTTAAAATTTTCTAATGAAATAAAAAAAAAATTGCTTAAGTTTTGTGATCTTCTGAAGATTTAGATAATTTTTTTAAGCTTATTTTTATATTAAAATCTTCTAGAAAGTGTTCATTAAATTTTTTAATCATTTTATGAAAGTATATGTGAAATATCAGTACTTAGTTAAATATAGGTGCAGCTATTTAACGAATAATGGCATTTCTTTAATAAAAAAAAAAAAAAATGCAATGCATTTTTTTTTGATCAAACGGTGCTTTAACAAAATAAGTGAATTATTGCAATGAAAAACCTGTTCTGTTAAGTTTTTTCTCAAATAGAATTTTCTTGAACTATAAATTTTATGTAGATTTTCCTCAATAAAATATATTTTTTGTTATTACGCCTTTCGTTATTTTATATTTTTTTTTTTTTAACTTAAAAAATCATTTTTTATTTTAATATTCTAATGAACAAAAAAATTTTCTTTGTCTGAAAAAATTATAGATAATGAACAATGAAAGTTCTATATAAATTTTTTCATCGAAAATTCTTAATTTTTCTTAAGAATTTTCTATATACATTTATTTTTTCCACACTATTGTATTGAATAAGATGAGATCATTTAGCTGGAATTTTCTCCAAAATTCAAATGATCCATTAATTTATTATGTTTTCCACCACATATTTTTTCTTTAAAAAATTAATTAATTAGAAAATTAACACTTCCTTAAGGATAAATCTTTTCCTACAAAATTCATACAAACAGGCAGACATATTTGATTAAAATTTTCTTCAACAAAATACAATTTCCTATTTAAAATTTCTCTCAACAATCCACAGTGGGGGTGGAATAATTTTTTTTGTGATCAATTTTTTTATTAAATTAATTATTTTATGTGGTTAATATAAAAGGATGAATAAATGAAAAATTGAAATATTTGCAGAATTAATAAATTGAAAATTGTATATAATAATTTTTTCCTTGCAAATAAACTTCGTGTACATGTTGAATTTTCAAAGTAAAATCATTTGTGATAGTCAAATTTTTAATTTAATGTTGAATTGGAAATTTTATTTATACTTTATTTGTAATTATGTTTTTCTTTATTAAAAGTTAAGTCTGATATCCTGCACATTCCTGCTTACTCAATTAATTGCTAAATATTTCATTTGTAATTAATAACATAATAATAAGTAATGAATAATCATAACGTGATGACAAAATATATTATAAAGCATTTCATTGGCTACTAAAGAAAATTAAAACAAATTTTTCTTCTTCTTCATTGGTAAAAGCCTTCGATGTATGTTCATCATATGATCTTAAGAAGTGGACGTTCTGCTTTTATGCCGTCATTTTGGGCGTCTCTCAATATGTTTTTTTCTTGTATGATTCATATGACATTATTTGTACGTATGGTCTCACCATAAATAACTCCTTTTCACTTACTATATGTCCTGTATTTTACATTTCATATCTACTTCTTCTTCTTCTTTCGTTAGGTTATATACCTGTATTTTTTCTAACAATTTAGTTTTGATGATGAGAATGTCTAGTTTTCTCGCTATTTCTTCAGTCGCCTTCAAATTGGACGTGTTCCACCTGGGTGTTGTTTCATTTGAATATTTGTGATTCTATTATCTGACATTCTTTCAACATGGCCTCTCCAATACCACCTTCTGGTTCTTGTTCATCTTACTGTGTCTTAAATTTGACATTCATTTCGGATATCATCATTTCTGAGTCTATCTTTGAGTGAATTATCGGTGATAATACGTAAGATCATCATTTCTGTTGTCCTCATAAGTTGTTTAGTTTTATTTAATAACATGAACTCGTTTCTCCAAATGACGGTCACATAAGCATCCAGATACTTATGCAATGTTGTTGGTTTGATAGCGAACGTCGATAGATATTGAATAATGTTAGGCTCAAACTATCACCCTGACGGATTCCAGTTGATATATTGGTATTTCATTTGTGAGCTTTCCATTTACTTTAATCCGTGTTGTGTTGTTAACATGTATCTGCTGTATAAGGTTAGTTATGTTTTGCTGGATATTATCTTGTAAAATGTTTATAACATTACCAAGTTTGTTATGTGGTCGAAAGCTTGTGCAAGATCGACGAAGCACATGAAAATTGATGTGTTATATTTAATGGGCTTATCCATAAGTTGTTGTAATATGAATATCGAATCAATAGTTGATGTGTTCTTTCTGAAGCCATTCTGAAGTGATTTCATCGCCAATAATTTTTTTGACGAGGATCGGAACAGCACTTAATAAGGTGATATCATGATACTTTCTAGGATTAGTTTTACTGCCCTTCTTAAATATAGATATTGTTACGTTCAAATAATTTATTGAACAATTTAACAATCTCAGTAGTTAGGTTGTCCCCAACAAATTTCAGTTTGAGATATCTTCAATACTGGGAGCTTTTCTATTTTTCAATGCTTTATTTGGTTTGACATAAAAATTATTATCTTGAACTCTGTGCCTCGTATGTCTCAGATGAAACTCTTCTGTGTTGGTATGTACATTTTGGAAATGCGTAACCCATGCTTCAGCAGATACTGATGAATTTTGGGTATATTCATTTACAGTTTTTTTTCTATTTCTGAGAAAGTTCTTGTATTCATATGTTGTGTCTTTATTTTCTTTTAATTTACACCATGCCTTTTCGACGTTATCTTCATAAAATTACTCATAAAATTACTCTGTGTTTTCCCGTTAGTTATATGCATCAAATTATTACCGAATTTGAAAGATGTTGTAAGTAATCTATCACATCGGTATTTTATATTATGAATGTTCTGTTCAAATCGATGATGCAACAGTAAACCAACACCCGAATAAGCCTGTTGGTCATTATCCTTGCCACTATATATGAGAACATAGTCATTGTATCTATTTGTGTCTATTCCTTTCCTATTCTTTTTCCATTTGTCCGCGTGTTCGTGCCGAAACTAACATGACTGTGTGGTAAACCAATATAAATGTGTAAATGTATTTTTGGTCAATTATCTGAGACTAGATTCGTAGTACGTGAGCGAATAATTAATTGTCTCAGATACAGCTACCTAGTTTGTTGTTGATATGTTTATCGTCATATTTGTAGTCTCGATTAAATGCCATTACTGACATAAATCATGATCGTGATACAGGTAACCTCCGTGTGGAGCTAGAGATGGCTTGGGTAACCTCCATTATAGTGTCAACCACCCCATATTCGTCACGACCATTGCATAATACGGCATAAATTATCGGTTGTATACCTTTAGTTAAAGTGAACAAATTTTTGTTATTAGAAAATAAATTTCGCTTATATATCGTCATTATATCAGTTCCACCGAAAATCTATGATTGAGATTATAGAATGATAAAGGTAAGAAGTTACTGATGCATCATTTAAGAAACAATAATAATTTGAGAATATGAAACTAATTGATTTATACAATACTGTAAAAGATCAGTATTTAATACCTACTAATATGATTTCATAAATATTGATATTTTGTTTATCTGATTTTATTTTTGGTATCCGACAACAATGCATAATGACACCATAAATAATTAAGGCTTTGAACATGCTGCATTTATATTTGCTAGCGAATCAAAAATAGTTGGTGAGGAATTCCCATCTAACATTGAAAAAATTCCTCCAAAAGCATTAACTAAAATAATACAAAAGGGTCGTTTATATGAAGCAAATGAAATGAATTTTGATGGAGCAGGTTTGTATACAAATTAAATTTTAATATTTGTTATAATCGTACTTATATAAAAATCTGTAAGTATATGCATAATGCGTTCCTTAATTCCGTTTGTAGGATATGAAGTACTATGAATTTCTTGAAGTATTCATCATGTCTTTTAAATGCCTTAGCTTAAATCTGTCGTCGAATAATGCTTTAATATTTCGTTTTATATTTTGGTTGAAATAACGTAAACATTAGCTCACTAAACCTTTACATGCCCATATAACTCAAGAAAGTGCATACTATAGTCCGCAATTACATTCGAAATTCCAATCTTAATCTCAGATATTTACCTCCAGTAGAAAGTGTTATATTATAACCGAATAGTGTAGATTTAATAGGAGTTCTGTTTTTTTTTCTAGTGCTTACTGTAATTTTGTGTATGATGGGTTGACACTTTGCCACTATATGAAGTGCAGTTTGTATCAAAATCTGTTATACAATTTTGAACCCGCGGCATTCTGTGTTGAATAGATACCATAAACAAAATTATTTCGTTATTACACAACGTTTTACCATTTAATAACCAATGAGTCAGTTCCATGTTTGATTAATTCCCTTTCAATTCTGACAGAATACTACAAAATATTAGGATTTTTATGTTTATTGAGTACACTTATACAATATATTCATAGGGAAAGGAATTTGCAAAACAAGTTAAATCACAAAGGGATAAATTTACTTAAGTTTTGTCTACAATACGGGATTCGAACTCAGTCCTATCGTCATATACTAGTTTAGCGTTACCACATTTATTTATTTTTTTTATTTAATTTAATTTTTTTTTATTTAAATCATAAAATTTTACAGCAGGAACAAGCTCGGCAGTTTCTACAGGACCTCCATTGGCTACGAGTTTTGCATCCAATGACATAAATATGATATCATGGTTCAAGGATGTAGATGATATTATCATAGACAATGAGTCAATAGCAGATTCAACATTAAATTCCGATACTTGGAGTACAGAATCTATTGCAACAACTATATTTAACGATCCAATTGATTTAAAAGATATGGAAATAACATATTTAGTGGGTCATAAAAAATCTGCTTTTGATTGTGTATTTAATCCAGTATATAATTTATTGGCAAGTAATTCTTTCGATAGAACCGTTCGTATCTGGAATATTTCTGAAGATACGAGTAAGCCAAAAGTAATTCGGTATAAGAGACGAACAGATGTACCAAGAGTACAACATTGTTCACCATTTAGTTGGAAAGTATGAAATCATTTATAGTAGATATTAAATAACATTATATTTTATTTAATAAATTGTATAATATATTTTATATATATGTATATATATATATATATATACAAATAGAGTGATGGAACACTATTAGTAACTGGTATGAACTTTGGTTTGGCCCGTATTTGGAATACAAATGGCTGTTTCGTTAACACTTTGGGAAAACATAACGCAAACATTCATCACGTTAAATGGAACCGTAAGGGAAATTATATACTAACTGCTAGCGTATGTTATAAAAATTTTCATTTATTTTTTCAAAATTATATGCTATGAATAAATTAAATTAATTACCGGAGGGTGTTCTTTTACAGCATGATAAATCCATAATTATTTGGGATCCGGTTACATGTGAATGCCTCCAACAATTCCAGCAAAAAGATTTAAATGTTTTAGATATTGATTGGCAAACTGAAAAATCATTTGCTGCAAGTTATTCAGATCGAATAATTCGTACATGGGAATTGGGAACAAATACATCAATTAATAAGTATTGTGGACATACGGTAATTATGTTGTTAATAAATTTAGTATTACATATTAAACACTTATCAATTTCATTTTTTTGTTTAGGCAAGAATAAATTCAATTAAATGGGATTCAGAAGGTCAATTGTTAGCATCATGTTCCGATGATCATACAATAAAAATTTGGGGAAATCAACAACAATCTTGTCTTCAAGATTTATGTTTTCATTCGGATAAGGTTACCAATGTTAAATGGTCACCAACTGATTTATGCCCTGATATAAATTTAATATTGGCTAGTGCATCAGTTGATACAAAAGTTTGTTTATGGGATATAGAATGTGGCATATGTACAAATAACTTTACTGAACATTCTGAACCTGTTACATCCATAGCATTTAGTCCAAATGGTGTATATTTGGCTACCTGTAGTTATGATAAATGTATTTATATTTACCAATTAATTACTGGTACATTAGCGTTTCAATATAAAGGGTCAGCTTGTCTATATGACATTAGTTGGAATTTTGAGAGCACTAAAATAAGTGCCACCACCCTTGATGGTAACATATTGATAATTGACATAGTTCAATTTAGGACGTAAGTGATGATCATAACATAGATTAAAGTAAGTATGATAATACATTATATTAAAATTAAAATTATTATTTTAATTATGTAATATAACTTTAAATACGTATATAGACACACATATATACATATATATCTCATATTTAGAATATAATGTTTAAACAGATTGAACATATTCTGGCAGCATGTTTTTCTTGACTATTCTTCTTGTTTTTCTTCTTCCTTACTTTATTCTGTAATCAAGGTCAGCACTCCTGCTTTTCAATCTGTTTATCATTATCTCCCAATTAACCCATATTAACGGTGAAACTACGCAGTTTCGCACACATGCCAATTAACTTTTGGCAGTGATGTTTTTAAATTTTTGTTATACTATAACTGATGCATAGATCTTAAAAAGGTATTTCATAGAGTACCTATAATATAGATCACGTCTGGCAGGCATTAAAATCTCAAACTGTTCCTGAACTGTATTTCTCTACTATCAAAGATATGCTAGCACTAGAATCCAAACAAATTGTAGAATATCTACCTCATTCAATGCAAACGTTGGTGTGAATCAGAGTCCTGCATTAAACCCATACATCTTTATAACTATTATACAATATCTGTCGGCTACAATACAGGATCCTCTTCCATGGACTGTGGAATTTGGTATTATAGGCCAAACGAACTACGTGTCAGTTATACTAAAACAGAGTACATGTATTTTTCCATTTAATCGTAATTGATTGACTCGTCAATAAAACATGGATCATATTGAACGGTCATCCACTTCCCATTACTAAAAATTTCAAATATTTGGGATCATTTATCACAATAAGCGGTAAAATCGATGATGATATCTAACATCGAATAAAGTGCGGTTTGATCAAGTGGAGATCAGTGTCTGTAGTTTTATCGAAAAATTCCACCAAAGATAAAGGGGCAGGTGTATGAAACTGTTGTTCGATCAAGCAATGACTTACGGTTCTGAATGTTGGGCGCTGCAAAATATGAGATCATATGCAGAAACTGTAAACATAACCGAGAGAGAGAATGTTAAGATCTCGTGTAACATTGAAGGACAGAATTAAAATTAACTATATTCACAAGGCAGTTTAAAAGATACTCCCATCACCAATATAATCAATAAAAGTTGATTAGGATGGGCCACGGAATGCGTAGACCGGAAACTTACTGCGTTAAATTGGCTTTGAATATTGGAAAAGATGTAAGAAAACGCGGTCACAAGCTATTTAGGTTATCATAGCTGTTCAAAATGACTGAAAGTGACGATACACAAGACAGAAACTTGTGGAGAAATAGATTGAGAAGTAGGGTCGACGCTGAATAAGGAATAGGGCAAGAAATATGACAATGAAGAACAAGATTTTAAAAATTAAATGATTTTCGTTATTTGTATATAAATAAATATATATAAATATTATAAATACTATAATTTAA
>JANSTX010042662.1:0-12566 GCA_027564355.1 Penthetria funebris | reverse complement strand
AATTATAAGCACTTCTGTGTAATTTTTTTTTTTCTGAGATGTTTATTTCTTGGCGTTACATGAACGGAATCAAATACTTGGAACTTCGTTCCCAGGGCCTAAAAAGTAATTTATGTCATGTGCAAAATTTCATAGCGATATCTCAAAGCGTTCTCAAGTTATCGTGTGATCAGTGTACTAACAAGTGTAAAAAAAAAATTAAACTTAATTCACATACCTTAATAATATGAGAAATTCTTTTATTTTTTATCATTTTTTCGGATTAAGTACGGAATTAAATGAAAATCACGGCGTCCAGATAGAAAAATGTCCCCAAAAGTTCGGTTGTTCAAAATAACCAGATTAAATACAATACACAAGACAAAAACTTGTGGAGAAATAGACTGAAGGCTTACTATGACTAATGCATTCCTATTCTTTGCGAATACTAACTTGAAAAAATATATATGTCATTTCATCGATAACTAATATTAGATTTTCTCAAAATACGACTTATTAACAAAAAAGGTTTTTGTCAGAAATGTAAAGGAAAAATTTATATAGAATAGCTTTGGCTGTGTAAATTACTCTAATAAAATATTCAAATTATTAACCGACTAAATCCATGTTTAACAGTATATTGGAAACTAATGTGTTTGATGTTATGTGTGTATTGGAAATGGCAAAATTAACATCGTAATAACACCCAAAATGCCTTTAGGGTGTATAAAGGTTAAACTAATGATGGGTACAATATGAGGAATTTTCATTGTAAAATATTTCATTATATATAGAATTTCTATGAATCATTCTTTCTATATATAAAATTTCCTATACATCATAGAATTAAATGTGAAATCTTAAACACACATTTAATCGATATGGAAATATACACTTTTAATTTAATATAAGAGTATATTATATCAATCAGCCTATATAAGTACATAATAAATATATTATTTATTGCTTTCAACAACGTAGATACTTCATGTAAGTTTCTATCGTTTATTAATATTACATAACCATAATATCAACGTTTATATCTAGAAAAATAATTTTTATTCTATATATATAATCATTATTATCATCAACATCATCATTTAACGTATTTCACCCTCAACCCTTTTCACTTGTAACTATTTTTGTGCATAAATAATATACATATTATATACACGTACATATATTCAAATAATAAACACACTTTTTTGTATAAAGTCTTGGATAACAAAAACAAAAGCATTATTTCAGAACTTATTTAATGTTCATAATAAAAACGGTTTGGGTACATTGTATAAGAAGACATATAACGAACAAAATTATATATGGTATTATTTTCAATAATAGTTTCGAGATTTCTCAACCCATATTTACATCAACGCATTGAGACACTGGTAACGCGATCACGATAGATGCCAGTATAATGGCATGTTTTCTACTTATGCACCACTCTACTGAAATAATTAAAGGAATAACCGGTGAATAATAAATGATCCTATATTCCCAAATTGATAAATTTCAATTAGAATTATTTCAGTTCACTTTTGATGTTAAAAACATATTATAGAAACGGATAAGTAACATCGTAAGATCTTCCCATGTACCCATTGTGTTTATATACTTAACATTTATTTGCTTACAATTACTATTATAGCTTTACGTTCCAAGTAATATTATTATACAAGAAATTCGATCACATTATTATTCGAATTTCTAACGACTGATCGTTTGATTCTCTATTATTTAACATCAAAGTATCGTTATATGTGCTTCGTGGTATAAAAATCGAGATAATAATAATAATAATAATTTCTAGTACAATAGAGAAGGAATAACTGTATTTATTCTGGATAGTATTTTGGTAGGTAAAGAGTGGTCGATAAATTAAAAAGTTTGTATGGGTGAGATAAATTTCACCTAGTCGACAAAAATTACAAATACGATATTTTAAATTCCGATCACCATCACCAAATTTACAACAATTGTGATCGTGTTACCAGTGAAACCACATTATGAGTTGAGTTATCTATATTTTGTCGGTCACTTGAATTCGTCACCCATTATTGGTATAATACACCAAGTTATAAATATTCGTTACATTACATACAACAATAATATTCATTGTTTTTAATAAACTCTTGTAACTACTGTTGCGAAAGAAATTAAGTTAAATTACTTAATGCTATAGAAGAAGTAGAAAAAAAAAACAATTAATCAAAGTGCAAATGCCTTATGCAATAAACAAACTCGTTTGAAACACTATTGATATATGCATATGCACGACTCCGTGTTTTTAAAACTATAAACCGTAAAAATATAATGCAATAAAATGTATAATAAAAGTAAATATCAACTACAAAGATTTGCCACTGTAGTAATTAATGTATTATTATTTTATTATTTATTTTTTATTTATTTTACTTGTACATAATATTTATGTGTACTATATTTTGTCCATTTGATCGATTGGATGTTCCTATGTTCCAAAAAATATAATGTAGGTGTGAAATATAAATAGGTGTGTTTATTATGTTTACCATATTATTGGCATTGAACTTCAATATAAATCAAATTAAATTATTTAATTATTAATGATATACGGTTTTGAAAACAATATCGACATAATTTAAACAAATTATAGACCGCATTCATATATATATAAAAAGATTACTATTGGTTAAGTAATGTTTTCAAATATGAAATGGGAGGACGAGTATACCTTGATATACGCACGTATAAAAAATAAATAAAATAATTTATGATCAATTGATAAAAGTGATGCTCGATTGAAGAAAACGATCATCAACTAAATATAGGCAAAAATTTTCTAACAATTTTCTATATTCGATATTGAATGCTATTAAGAATAAACTCGATTTCATACAGAATGATCGATATATAAAGTTAATAAAAGTAGTAGTACCAAATTCAAATGTATTAACATCATTACGATGTTAAGGTGAATTTTCAGACATATCTCAAAAGTTGCAACGTCAAATTTATAATCGAAAACCAATCAGAATTAAAGTTGATACTGAATTGGAATATACACATAAAACATCCGAGATATCAACCGAAAAATTACATTAGTTTTTAATGGACCGTAGTGGAACACATATAATTGATAGGTTAAATAAATGATTGATTCTGTAGAATGGTGTATGTAAATCCACCAGCTATTCGGTTTATTGGTGATGTATTTTATTCACCAAGATCAACGCCATAAAACTGAAATATACTCTGATCGTGTTTCCGGTGGTATTGCAGTTTGGTAATATGGTATTGTAATGTGGTATTCTATTGGACTATATATGTTATTAATGGCAACTGCGGACTCTATATATTATTAATTGGTGCTGAATGGAGTGACCGAATAAACATTAATAAATTACTCAACACATCTTTTTCGTCAATAATTCGATTATAATATATTGAATTCTTGGTATGTGATCTAAACTAAAATAGGGTACATGTTGTGTTTGTTACTAGACTATGTGAACAATATCTAATTAACGGGCAGTTGGTCAAATCAATATAAAGTTGTTTTGGTTGACATTTAATATTTTATGCATATTAGGAAATGGTAATTTAACATCATAGTGCCGCATTATATGTTCATATTTTGCATATAGGTCATTAAAATGTCTAATAATAGGATATATAAAAAAGGTACAACAGACATGCAACAGGTTTTTAGTATATTAAACAATTAATATCAATCGATTATCAAAAGTATAGAAACTGAAGTTTTAGACACGATAAGTAACTACGCCCCCACTCCATTCGTTACGATATAGTAAGTTTTTTAAAATTTATTAAATCGATCTTTCACTTACCTTAATAATATTCTAAACTTACTTAATATATTAAGAAGTGCCTTCTATACATGTTGACAAATGAATGATAAATGGAGTACAGTGGATAGCTCCTCAAAAACCCAATTTGTTGGAATGACATATTTTTCACCATGTTGACAAACATAATCGATACTCTCATTTTTGCTCCGATCAAATGTTAGGTCATATATTATTATATGATCAAGTTGGTCACTCCATTCGTTACTCTGTTACAATTTTTACTTTTACATATACATTTTTTTTAAAAATAAGTACTACTAAAATGTATTTATTGCAAACAATATACAAGGTAGGTATTATTTATATGCATTCTCAATGAAACATAAATTCATTTAAAAAATAATAAAAAATATTATACCATAATTTATTATTTCTGTTGAAGCAGAATATAACAAAATGCGTGAAAGAATTTGCCAGTACCAATCACTAAAACCAATCATGGCATGGCGTCTTACAACAAGAATTTAAAATATAATAATGTTGTTATATATATAAAATATATGCAGAATTTTTAGTATTTAGTTTAAATGTTTTTTTTATAATTTTTTATTTTAAATTATATATAAAATAAAGCGTTTATTATTGTAAATGCAATTAAAATAACTGAACATGAGTAACAGAAAACTATATATTTAAGATTCATGTTTTTTTTTTCGCTGAGTAAAATTACATAATATATAATTCAATTGGTAATCCGGTCCGTCCGGTCAAATTTATTTTATAAAATTAATTAAAGATTTGAAAAAGTTCATAAAACAATTTATTAATCAATTGAATATAATACAAGTAGCAACATACACATTGAATAATTTCTTACACATAACAAATAATGAAGGATGAACACTATATAAGAATTAGAAAGTGATGAAATCCGTTGGATTGTTTCACAATGCTATTACTTAAATTAATCTATTATCATAGAATTAGGTGTTTTCACCCAGTTATCATACAAATCTGATAAAAGATTAGTAATTAACTGGATTTAAACAGGTGTAAAAACCTACGTGAATTGCTGGGATCATGCTCGCATTTTTTAAAAAATAAATTCTAAACTATGTATTGTAAAACTGAAATACAATTTTCACTTATCGGCAGATATAATAAGCATGTTCTTCTATTAGAATAAAAAGTCGAATCCAGATAAAAAAAAATTTTTTTTTCAAATATACGCGGATAAATCACAAAGACGTGTACTTCAATAATCTCAACCCTCATTATGAATGGGATTATAGGGTATCAATGAACAATCGCCATTAATTTTTTGGGAATCAAATTCACTTCACCCTACATCTTAACACCGGTACCATCCTCATGACATTTTCCTGTCACGTTACCATTCAGTGCATGATTGACCCCATTCAATAATCGTATATGCCTCAACATCGGACCATCTCCAAAAAACGCATTTAATATTGCATTTGACCAGACGAGAAGAAATTACCTTGTAAACTTATCGATATTATTAATATCGATAAGATAATATTGTTCGAGTTATCCTTTGCATCAGCACAATATCTATTTTTTTTTATTCTATTATTTCGTAATACTTGACTGTTACAATAAAATGCATTATTGACATGAATATATGAATACATGCTTGTTTCTTAGGTGCGTAAATTTGAACAATAAATTACATTACATTTTACCCTACTCTCTTGAATATTGCTGTCAGGTCGATGATAATGAATGCTGGTTACGAAAACAAACAATATGTAAAAAAATGATAAATGTTACAAATTTTTCACTATTTTGATGAGAAATAAGACAATCAATCATCAATCAATAGAAAATTTAAGCTATATGCAATCAATACATCACATATGTAGACAAAATTACATGCTATTATAACATCAGAAACTTTCATTATAAATACAAACTGTTCCTATTAAACTTTCTTGACAACATCAAACTAATATTAAACACACAAAAATGGTTTATTATTGATGATACACGAAGCAATGCAAGAATTTATATCACATCTATAATATATGGGAAATTTTATCAATGTACAAAACAGTGAATACTTGAAATATATTACTATATGCAAATTTAGATGTTTTTACACTATCATCAGAATGTACACCTTAACGAGCATATAATGCAGACCAATATTTAATATTTACACATCAGTAGTAATTGTGATCGAGTTTCTGATGACACCAATGTGGCACTAAAGATAGGTTGAGTTACCTATATGTTAGTCGGTCATTCGTCAGCTGTATCTAATCATAGGTTTTATAAAAATGGTTAATTCAAAGTTGCTAAGAAGTTTCTTACTATAAATTTATAAATGTAGCAATGAATCTTATTTTAACCGGTAGCAATGGATATCGCTGTAAACTAAAATACTGTTACATAATATATGTACATATATCGCGTATATATTAATTGATATTCATATACATGCTCCTCAATTGTAATTGTTCAAGTTATAATAATAACTTATTTTTTTCTTGTTTTACATAAATAAATCAACTTTACTAAATAAAGTAGCAAAATTTTGAAAAATTAACGAAGAATTTTAAATGTCTAAGTGATCTAAGTGTAAGCTTAAAATTTGTATCTGTGTTTTGCAATATAAAATCTGTGAAATTTAAACATGTTATGAATATTTAAAATCAGTACTATGAATCTTTTTTTAATGATTATATGGTAATAAATGTAAACTTCATATAGATCCACCATATTAATGTCATCAAAAAGTGATCTCATCTACAAAAAACTTTTGCAACGATTTTAAAATTATATACGACAACATCGATTATCAATTTAACTCATACTAAGTAGAATGAATATGTATATCTGTTCATGAATTAATGAGCGGGTAGGGTATCGAGGGTCACTCGTTGGTGCAAACTCCTTCCACATCATCACCTAAGTGTTAGAAATTTCGAAAAGTGTCTAATTTTATCAAAACATTTTAGTGATTATTTATATTTAATGGTTTTTAATATGTCTGCATTCAATTCTTGGTCTTCTACGGCTCCAAAAATAAGATGCAGAACGAGTTTATATCGAAATTTTTTTTTTTTGACAATATCGATGATCCAGCGGAGAATGGATAAGTCATTAGTGATCGTATCAATTATCTGTAATATAAGATTTTTCATTTTTATTTTTGTTAAGTTTAAGTTCGTTTTAGAATTGGTATATAATTGCGTATAAAATAAAACCAAACATGTGAATACTCCTTAGACTTATACGAACATTAGCATGATGTTTAAAGTATAGTTTATTTTAATTTTCCAGAACTGCATTAACTAGTTTCATAGTAAAAATAAAATTAATATAGTATATTATAAGGTTGTACAACAACAAGTAATAGAAATAATAATAATTTTATTGATTTAATTATTCTGTGATTACATCATATTAGAAGTATGAGATGAAGAGCGTAAATAGTGTGACGGCAGACATAGGTCCTTGTATTATACCCATAAATGTCAGACATGAAAATTTCAATTACTTTATTAAAAATATATCATCGACATTTTTTGCATTTCAATGGAATTTGAAAAAGAAAAAAACTCTTAGCTAACGACTCATACACTTAACTTTTGTAGATATTTCATATAAAGTATATGCATACTTCACTTGAAAAGTACCTCACAGAACATGAATTTATCACCAGGAATTATTTTTTTTACTGAACAATAACTTAAGAAGTGCTTAGTTTTCCAAGACTACTTCCAAAATGCTTTTCCATGTAAAATAATTCACCGCAAATTTTCCATGTTTGAGTGCAAAAATGTTATATTACGATAATTTAAACTTAATTAGTCTAATATATGATATATAAATTTATTAATTATAGAAACTAATGACCTATTTTAAATCGAAAGACAATATTTCATACATATATGGTGAAATACACACGTTTTAGAATAACTTTTAAAATGACACTTCTTATTCATCTATGATACCTCAGGATGGCGAGTTGTTATTATAATGCTAAATATCA
Organism: Penthetria funebris; assembly: GCA_027564355.1. Taxonomy (NCBI): domain Eukaryota; kingdom Metazoa; phylum Arthropoda; class Insecta; order Diptera; family Pleciidae; genus Penthetria; species Penthetria funebris. The sequence continues at coordinate 4,772 of JANSTX010042662.1, read as the reverse complement.
ACAGTGGGGATGACGATTAATTACAACAAAGGGAAGGGAACTATGGATTGCTATGCATAATCTAAGTCACATAGGAACCGGATGAATTGAGCTTAAATCAAAAACAATTTAAAAATAATTTGTGCAATAGAACAACACAATGCGATGAATTTAGAAGAGTACTAGATAGTAAAATAACATATAATTTATCGTTAAAAATTGAAGCATATATTGATAAAAATATACAATAATTTTGCAATATTATACAAAAAGCCGTTTGGAAATCAAAACCTGGTCATTATGAACAAATCACTAAGCTAGATTGTCCAATTAATGTAAGAGAAAAAAATCCTAGAAAAGCGTAAAGTGAATGACTTAGTGTACACGCAAACAATTTAGCACTGAGTTTATAAAACAGAAATGATGAAGTGCGTAGATTAAAACATTTAAAGTCTTTAGATATCAGTAATAGACAATAACATTTTAATATGCAATAAATTCATTTAGTGTTTATGGTTTTTAATTATATATAGACGTACATTTAATTTAAATTTATTATTAATATAAAAGTTGGATTATAAAAAACACGAGCGAGAAGCTGCTAATTTTCTACCTCATATATATTTGTATAGTATACAAATCGATTAAAGTCAGATTTTTTCCTATACGTTGCCATGACCGACTTAAACATATCTGGGATACTCACGTGATCTGTAACAACATACGGTAATTTTACATATCTATCAAAATTGACGTGTGATCGAGAATGAAAAACTAGATATTTGTCGTATTTGTCAATTAGATGAAACAACAAGTTGGTAGAAGTTGAGAAGTTGAGATGTACTATTTTATGGAATTATTCAGATGTAAAATTGGATGACTATAATTAATGAAAATTTTCCACAAAAAAATCTTAATTTGTACTTATTTTGACTTGATGTTACATGAATAATAAACCACATCGTAGTGCCGTCATATATGAGTGTTGTAGAGGTCAAGATAATATTAAATAATATTATGATTAGTCCTTGCAATTATTCAATTTTCAAGTATACTTTTTAATGTGTCTCATCATTAAATTTAATATAAATATGATTTCATTATCGAAACAAAAATAAATACTAACTCACATAGGTTAGAGTTACTTAATCAGCGAAACAAAAAAAAAAAAAGATTAAAATATTGTCAATTATGTATAATAAATACGAGTTATATGCACATATAATTTCTGCAATAAATTTATTATGATTATGACTGTGCTTATATACTGGAAACATGGATGTTACATAGAAATTCAAAATCATCCTAAGAATTTATTCTTTACTTCTGTTCATATTTTCTTCGTTTTATAAGAAGATCTTTATGATGCTGACGTCATATATAATGTTATCATGGACCAAAAACTGACGTCATTTTTATACTTAAATTATACTTCGTTGGTCTTTTTTTTCATTATTTAAATTGTTGTTATTCAAAAAGCAATGAATTTATTTAACGAGTGACGGGGCATTTGAGGGATATAATTTCTATACTAAAAAAAAAAAAAAGTAAAGAAATGAAAACAACAAAAAACAAAAACACTTTACGAGTTACATAAAAATTTACTGATATACAAGAAATTGAATTAAAATTTCACATAGTTCAGTAAAGAGTCCAAATTTTAAATTTAACAATTTTTTTTTTTTAAATTTAAACAATAGGGTGACCGAATTTGATATCCATAATAGTGATTCATCTCACGTGGATACTGCCGAGATTCAAGCAAAAACCTTATATAGAATGCAATGATTATTCCACAATTACATTAGAGTATAGTCTTCTGCTAGATAAATCATCAAAAATTATGTATACAAAAGATGTGTACACATTCTTAGTTCTCTACTGTAACAAATGAAAATATAGAAACTGGCATTCGGTTAAATCGCTGGTCTCAATTTTTTATAAATTAGATAATATAATAGGAATCGAACGTATTTCCACCTTAAGTCCAGAACTATATTTTCAATAATCTTTATACCTCAAGGATGATACATTACAATGATATTTTGCCGTTTACAATATACATTTTACTTGAAATATCAACCAAAAAACTAAATTAGTTTCTTATATATAAACATTTAAATATGTAGTTGGTGGGCGAAATATTTCAATAATTCGGTAGAGTGAAACCACGGGAAGGTAACTATAGGTTGAGTAGCCTCAGAATATTTTCCACTCCTAATATATAAACAATCATCATTTACTTTAATGTCAATGTGAAGGAAATCTATAGAATAAAATGTTAATTTTAGCCCAGTTTATCGCATATCGGTTTAATACTGGCTGAGACACTACATTCACCACCAACAGAATAATAAAATTATATTATGCTCACTCAAAGTAAGGCATTCACAAATAAAGACAAAAGAATTGCACTTGTAAAACTTATGTAGTGTATATGGATTAGTATCGGAATTAGTGCTCGGTTTTTTTTTTTTTTTTTTGTAAAATGACAATTGATTTGTTATGCTCTATTGGCGAAAATCTCTCAACCATGTGAAAACATAATTATATGAATAATTCGTTGCATAAATTGAAGTCGAAATTGTGGCAAACAGCAGCAGTGTATAGAAATTAAAAGGAATTATAGTATTATATTATTTCTTGATCGTTCGACAGAGAAAATGTATATCCAGGTAATTAATTCAAGAAAACAGTTGTTTTTACAGTTCAAAAATCAAAACAATATATAAATTATTAGTGATTATAAGAACGTGCAAAAAAATATTATCACAAGTACTGATGTCGTAGATTCTCAACATAACAGAAATAGAAACAGCCTGTTCAAAAATTACTGCATGTAATAGTAAAAAACAAAGCTGCTAAAATTACATTAAATTAATTTACCATACTTTCATTTACTCGTACGTATCATTTACCACATACTCGCAATATTTCCTAAACATAAACATTAAAAGCACCATTTAACAATGTATTAGTATTTATTTGTGCAGAACCTACACTGCGACCATTCTGTTCAATACCAATCTTCCCCTGGAGACCTTTCATGTGGCAGTGTACCGCTAAATACCGCAGTAAGGTTCCTTACCTCACTTCTATTAACGTTGATAAAACTCGTTTCTAAAATAAGAAATAAGTGCTTGCACAAATAAAAGGTATGTTTTCCATGGATCACTTATATTGTGATCGGTTCACAAATGTAACATTTAGCCCATCGCAAACATTTGTTTGGAAATCAATACTTCTATAATACTACACACACAAATTTAATGCTAGCTACTATATACGCTCAATGAATCCATAACTCAGTAACTCGATCACGATATATGACAGTAATCGCGTGTGATCGGAGTCAAAAAGATAGTATTAATGTCGTGTTTGGCGACTAGTAGAAAAAAAATATTTCAACAACAGCTGAAATATTCAAATGTATGGATAATTATGATTGATCCTATATTTTTCAGTTGACATATTTCAATTATAGTTATTTAAGTTTACAATTGATGTTACATACAAATTTGAAACGACAAATTAACAGCGTAATGCCACCCTATGCAATCTTGAGGCGTTACGGGTCAGATGATGATATGACATATAATATATAAAATATAAATATTAATCAAATCCACAATAAATTGAGATTATCAAACTTGGATAATGATGGTTGCAACTAATGAAGGCATTTATTCACCAGATACTAGTCATGGGTCATGGTGTAAATTGTAAATTTTAAAAGTTGACCACTCCATATTGAGAGTTGAGAATGAGAAACGTAATTTATTATTAATTACTGCATAACTTAATTGAAGTAAAGGTGTTTTCTGAAAGTGTTCTCAAATTCCTTAACCGTTGATTAATATATGTAATATACGTGTTCAGAGATTATTGAAAAATGTTAAGCTGGACCCAGAAATAAACCGTTAAATATCGTTATCGTTTCTTAAAACTGTATAAGTAAAATTAAGAAATTTTGTATACAAAATATATATTCGTATATTTAAATTTTCTGTCATGTATTATATATACACACGAGTATCTAAATATAAATCAAAGATGGACAAACAAATGGTGATGAATATTTTAAAAAATCAATAAAAAAAAAACATGTTTCTGAATAAATTAAATTGAACTGGTTTTTTTATGGATTATTTAAGAGTTTAAACTCCAATATGATCTCATATTAAATAAAATAGACACTTTGAACTTCTTTGATTAAATAACGAAAAACGTTTGAGGACACATATGTTCGGTACATTTTAGAATATTCTAACATTGCTCTTCCTCTAGAAAAATTGTAATTATTATAATTGTATTCGCTTTGAAACTTGTTTGTTAATTTTTGATATGTTGACTCCTTCATAAATTTAGCCTACTTTATGTATATATTTAAAGAGACATACAAAAAAATTATATTGCATTTTATGGCATATAAAGATGCACAAATTAATTAGAACAAACAGTGATCTATAAATTTGATAAAGTTCTCATTATTTAAATTAGTCTTTTAATGTAACAAACATTAACATATATGCGAGTACGTATGTACATCTAAAAAATATTAGTTTTGATTCGTTTTTCTTTCTTTTTTTATTCTTCTTTTGTAAAATTTTATAATGCAAAAACATTACGAGTACTCGTCATGCAGAACTTTGATTTTATCTTTTTAACTATACGAGTACATGTAAATTTAACCTAAAAACAATGCATTTCATGATGGTAAAGTCGCAAAATAAATGCATAATATTTAAAGTATATGTAATTTATAATGCGAGACTAAATATGTATATATACAT
>JANSTX010042651.1:0-12566 GCA_027564355.1 Penthetria funebris | reverse complement strand
TTAAGTTTCTATGTATTATACAAACAATTTTAATCTAAAAGGAGTAAAAAGTTTGTATGGGAGGTACTTGAAGGAGTGCTCCAATCTTCCGCATCTTCGAACTTAGCCTCACAAATTAAATAAAAGTGACATGTGCAAAATTTTATAGCGATAGCTCAAAGCATAATCTTATATTGTCTTTAACATTATACACCCAATTTTAATGTAAAAAGAGTATAAAGTTTGTATGGGAGGTACTTGAAGGAGTATTTCAATTTTTCTCATCTTCGAACTTAGGCTCAGAAATCAGATAAAAGATCTTTGAACTTTGTTCCCAGGGCCTAAAAATAAATTTCTACATCATCTATATGGTTGTGATTTGTGCCATATAGACGATGCAATTCAAATATCCTTTATTAAAACATATTATAAACAAATTACACTTGGGTGATAAATAATTAATTATATGTGACAACGCATCGTACCCACGGTGCTTATAGTACACATGTTAACCTTATTTTAAATGCTTGAGTGTGCTGTTCCAGGGGTTGGTGTGAACTAGGTTGGGATTATCACTAGAAACCATTTTATATTGAGACAGGAATAAAAGGGAAGGAAGTGAGTAAGTAATATGAAAAAAAATGTAATCAAAGCTCGTCATACCGTAACTCGATGAGTATCGTCAAATTAGAAATGCTATCAATCATGAGTGATGAGAAAAACTGATCAACCATGCTGCACTTGTGTTGTTTTTGCTCAATTTAATAACGGTATCAATGTCTGTAAATATGGTATGAAGTTTAAAATCTGTATTTGTGTGAAGTTGCAATTAGACGAGGATTTGCAAATTAAAAGGAAGAGAAGAAAAAGGAAAGAATGAGTGAAAACTTCTTTAATGAAATAAAAAGTGTTTTTGACATAGAAGAAAATCTATTAAATCCAGAAACAAAACAGAAGCTAAAGCGAAATTATTACAAAATTACATGATTAACTCGTAAATCAACAAAATATATAAAATACATTAAAATGAATACACATTTTGTAAATTCATTTTCCAAATGGATTTTTGACATTTAATTGCAACCCCTTTAGTTTGGCAGTCTCTATTTTGTTTGGACTATACATTATTTAATGCAACTATTGATATATCTATTAAATTGCAGTGATATAATTGCATATGCCTTGCTTTTCATATTTATGTTACAATAATATTTTATAAAAAAAAAAACATTCCACAAACATTTCTCTTCTTTATATTTATATGCATTTATAAATTTAATTAAATCAAATCAATGATTTCGATTTAGATTTTTCTTCAATGATTTGTGATTATTAACGCAAACTTACTAATAAATGATAAATAATTATTGTATATTTAAAGTTTATTTGATTGCTTACCGACAAAAATTCAGCTCGTTTCATGCCATGATCTCAATTTTTGAAAAGAACCGGTAAATTAAACGAAAAAAGTTGCATTTGCCGCTTCAACTTCGATTTCCTAACACCAAATAAAAGTGAATTCGGGTACTTAAACGTAAGGTACGCCGTCTAATAGCTGGAATCAGATGAACCTGTGGTGAATACAGGCATATAAGTAATTCGTAAAATATATCGTGCTGCTGGGGTGTCGAAAGGATTGACAGAAGAATTTTAGTAAGGCAATCATTATTAAAAGTCTTAAACAACATCAGATACTCTGAAAATCCGATTTTGAAGATCTGAATGTATTACTTAAAATCGATGCGAGCAGATTATACAATTATAATGGACTCCAAATTCATTAACATCAGCATACCAACTCTTGAATTGCTCTGATTTATAATACCGAACATAACCACATGTGATGAACTTTGACTTTATGTTTCCTTGAAACGTAAACTACTCAGATTGCACGTTTGTTCGCGTACGTATCACATCATTTATTAATATATATAATAATTTATATATTATTATCCCACGTGAGCTGTAATCACCGCTTTTATAGGTACCTAAAAGTACCCATACTTTGTAGGAGATCAACGTGAGTCCTAATTACCATTTTATATATCTAGTTATTTTAGTCGCTTATCATCATTTGATTCTATCACAATATCTGAACTTAAAATTACATACCATACTTACAGACATTGATTCTCTCATTAAATAGCGTTAAAAGAACACAAGTGCTTGGCAGTAACGAATTAGTAATTCTTATTAATAGTACTATTTACGTGTGTATACTCATTGAGGTGTCGTGGACGATATGACGTGCTTCGGTATCATTATTTTTATTTTTATTTAATATTTCTTCTACCAAATATTCCTTCCTTTATTCTAACATTTAGTATTAGTATTTACGCATTTATTATTATAAGATTAACATTTTAAATGATTATTACATATTGTAATTTTGTTTATATAATATGTATTATAAAATAAATGATATTTAAAGAATTGAATTGGCAAGGTTGTTGCAATATTGATACAAAATAGGATCAGTTCAGTCTTGGTACCGAGTATCCGTAAGGCAGTCTATGCGAATTAACTGATGGCCTGCGTATCTCTGCGTATATAATCTTTCCATGATAAGTTTATTCAAAAGGGGTTTATGAGTGATCAATAATTCATGCTTCTGATTCATTGATTACCAATACTTGGAACAGCACATATTGGAAATGTGTTATTATCTTTACTGAAGTTTTATTTTTGTACTCACTATTATACTTTTTAGAGGTATCAGGTTGTTGCCCTTTAGAAAAAACGATGTAATTTTTAAAGAAAATCCATTTTTAACAATGATTTTAGCAATTGCTTTAAAATTATAATAAAATATATGTATAAACAAAGAAGCTAAAAACTACTTATGTACTAACAATACTTTAATTTTGTTTCGAGGATTATCTAAACAAATTTTTTACAAAATCTATCACCTAAAGTTTTTCTTTTTAAATTCACATTTAAAGTTTAATTCCTTTTATATCATATATAATATGATAATCTATTCTAGGCGCCTATTAACTAATATAAGTAATCTATTTAAGGTAGCGATTATGTTTTTTCACCTAATAGTGTAATAAGTGTACACATTTAATGTAATTGCTCATGTCCGCATATGTGACATCATTTATTAATGAATTATGAACGTACTCGCACTTGGAAAACTGTACTAAAGTTTTTAAGAATGATGTAATAAAATAATGAAAAACTGTTATACAATATGTATAACAGTTTATTATTATTTTTTTTTTTGTAATACATGCTTCCAATTATTTGATATTATGATAAATTCATTTAGTTTTGCGAATGTGAACTGTTCGCTGTTATTAAGATTGTCGCTACAATATTTGGACAATTATTGAACGCTATGATTGTGCTCTTGAGGCATAAAATTAAGATAACGGATCTGTTAAGAATATAGGTGCTGTTTTTAGACAATTGCATGTATGTCATTGTAATTCAAAATATTTCTCATAATCTGAATAGGGAACGCCACTGTTTTATTACTATCTCTTATTGGTACTAAAATTAAAGCATATAAAGCACCTTTTATACAATTTATGTACAAATATATAACAATATCAAGAAAAACTAATACAATTGTATAAATGATCAAATGGACTCGTCGACCGAAGAAGCAAATCGGGCGCGCGGTTGCAGAGAACAAATATAATATTATGTATTTAAAAAAAAAAAAAAAAGTCAGGAAAAAATTGTGATTGTGTATTGGTGTTATAATAAAATGATTATTATTATTATAATCGTTAAATATATGCATGTGTTTATGGATAAATAAAAAAAAATTCTATAGACAGAAAAGTATAATACTTAAATATATTAAAAAAAGCCTAACTATCAATCAAATTATACATTTTAAAAATTTACTATTATAGTGTTTTATACGAAAGTATGGGGTAGAATTTTCTGAAAAATACATCGCAACCGTTGTTTTAAGCAAACAGTTACTGGGTAAGACGACATTTATTGATTTTTAAATGTTATGTATGTTGTTATTTATTTATTTTATTTTTTTGTCTCGTATTTGCCGGCAGTATTAGAGTATAATGGAATAGAATAGTAACATTATATAGGGTGTAGTATACCACCACCGCATCACCATCAGTTTTCCATCCTCATATTATTTGGTTTTTTTTTTAAGAGCAAGTTATTTCAGTCTCTTATCAGCAGAAGCGCGCGGGCTCTCTCAATATTATATATTATTGACAACCAAATTGGTTTCGAAATTTTATGATATCTGTGCAACATTTATGGATTATTATACCAATATTTAGGGTAGAATTTAATTCTCTATTCAGCCATTTCAATTTTATTGTCACATGACTGTTTAATTTTTCCATATATTCAAAATAAGAATATGTTTTGATTATTTGTTTTAAAATTTGTATTTTTTTTTTCTTCTTTTCAATTACTTTCTGCATATTGGGATGAACTTGCAACTATAAACATGCTGTGAAATATATCATTATAAAATGTTACGAATGAACAGTGACGTAATCGTCAGTAATCGACCGACCTTTATTTTGCATACCTTTTAAATACGTATTTAATTGTGACTCGGAGCTTGATCACCCCTGATAGTACGTATACTTCTTTCAGAATGTAAATCGCTGTGATAATATAAGTGGGTTACAATTTCGAATGGGTTGAAATCACATGAAAAAAAAAATATATTTTGTAAATCAATTCACATTCACATTCCAATTTAATCAGAAAGGGGCTTGTGCATAAAAAATTATACTGCTTCAGGGTGACATGCAATCACCGAAACCAGTCTTCATTCGACAGCAAATCAATCATGGTACATCAAAGAAACATGGATTTATTCGTATGAGTGCGAAACTAAATATTATCTGTTGGATATTTCAAAATGAAACCTCAATCATAAATAAACTTGTGTGTACTAAAAGCGTTTAAAATAAAAAAGATCAGCCACCGAATATAATTTTGCGCATTAAAAATAGGTTTATTCTATTAAATAAATTTACAGTAAAACCCTTTACGACTTATAAATTACGATCAATGTGCAGTATATTCGATAGCATAGTCTTTTTAGGCCCTGGGAACAAAGTTCCAAGGGTCTATTGTATTTGATTCTGTTCATGTAACGCCAAGAAATACTTTTTACTCTTTTTTCTATTGAAATTAGGTGTATAATATCAAAGACAATATAAGAAAATGCTTTGTGCTATCGCTATAAAATTTTGCACGTGTCACTTTTATCTAATTTGTGAAGCAAAGTTCGAAGATAAGTAAAATTCGAGTACTCCTTCAAGTACCTCCCATACAAACTTTTTACTTCTTTTAGATTAAAATTGTTAGTATAAATACAAACTTAAAACTTCACATATATAACTGATATTATAATTGAAAGAATGTGTGGGAGTATTAGCTTTATCGGATTCCGCCTTGAAGTACCTCCCATGTATATTGTACACGATAACTAGAGATTGCATTGACATATCATATGAAATTAAGTACGCGTCATTTTTATCTCATTTGTGAGCGATAGTTAGATATTGAAAAAAATTGGAGTATTCCTTCAAGGGACTATTGTATTTGAGATCATTCGTGTATCGTCTTGAAGGAATAACCGTTATAATAATTAAAAATATCTGAAAATGTTAACTTGATCAGATAACTTCCTAGCGTACCTACCATGTATAATTTTTACTCCTTACTTATTTAAGCGAACATTCTAGGTACGAGGTATCAACTATTTTCCAATTCTATTAACGAATACTTATATATTATGTTGTGATCCGTTAAACAATCTCCAGGGCCTCCATTAATTGGCAACCAATTATACGTTTCTCTTGTTAAATTTTGGTACATCTTTTACCTTACCTAGCCAACTTAAGTACTTAGTTCTCGCTTATTTATATCTTTATCATTGGCGCTTCCAAGATTTTGTTTCATGTGATTGTGAATTTACTAGCCTAATATCCTGAAATTTCAGTCTGAAGACGAATTATTGAATTTGTTTTTTTGTACCATATTTGATTTTCCCAAATTGAAAGCAATTATTATTCTCATTAATATATCTTTGTAATAGGTAATCGATTTGTTACTACGTTTGTTGTTTTAGTAACTTGAAATAAATTTCATTTAACATAAATGTCATAACGAATCAGAGATTCACCTTGGTTTTATCCACATTTATTCAATGACACTACTTAATGTATCGATATCTCAGTCGAGTCTCCGATATTGATATGATATGCTTCGGCTAGTTCATTCTTCCTCTATGTCCTCTTTTATATCCCCCATTTTATGCCCATATTAATTAAACACTGGTTTTAGTAATACGTTTTTCCAGTTTTAGTCCCAATTACTCTTTACCACAGTGTACACATTTCGAAACCCTCGAAAACTATCAGGTCACTATGTGTACAATAATCGTCTATTGGTTCAATGCGTTCCAAATTTAAAATAGTTGTTAGATTAAAAATGTATTCTTTGTTGCAAAAATTTCATTTAATAAAGAATTTTTGAATTTTAATTTGAATTTAATGATTGTTTTGTTATTAATATTGACTTAATTATCGTAGATTATTAATGACTAATATTAGTATAAACTAGCGATTATGTGGATCAGGAGATTATTTAATAAAAAAAATCACATTGTTAGTGACTTTTTAATATGTAGTATAGATAAGAAATCGGATACTTTTAATTTAAGTTTCATCGTATTCTTAAAGGTTGTTAAAGTATTTGCGAAAATATATATAAAGGACTTTAACTTATACCTATAATCAATCTATATGGTCAAATTCGATCAATTTTAATTTAATTTAATTAACATTTTAATTGCCTGTTGTTATATAATATTGGGATTTTAAAAATATTATTGAATGTTATGTGGTACGGGAATTTTTAAAAGGTAATTGGTTATAAACGAGCCGGTAAAGGTTATGAGAGTACGCTATCGAAAAGTATTTAACAATTTCTGTTATTATATGCCATTATATTAAGAAGTTTGTTACGATGTTTTTAATTATTTTTGTCCTGTAATTTTTTATTTCTTTTTTTCAATATTTCAATAATAATACGTTACATCATATAGAAGAATTTAATTAGATTTTTTGTGACAAGAGAAAGGAAATGAAGGATTCGTTTCTTTTTTTCTATTTTTTTTTCTGAGTTCTTTCAATTGGATATTATACTCGTATGTGGTTAGGAGAAGAATATATTTTTTTTTGTAGAATTTATGTGACAATCTTCATTTTGTAGTCAAAAATATAAGGGCAAAGAGAGTTTTACCCCATTATAAACCAAGAAGAGTTTATTCGATTTTATAATATATATTTACATTTGTATTTGTAATTGCTTTGCTTTTATTGATTGATATAGTACTTATATATTATACATTTTATGGTTTTATATATAAATATGAATAATAAAAGAGCCCGTTTTTAGTTGAATTTTGCTTGCTTAGTTGGCTTTGTTACTTTATATGCTTGCCTGTGACTTTGCCTGTTTTCTATGTACGAGGTTAGCTTGGTTTATGCTGATATTTTCTCTGTAGAATCCATATACTGTTTGTTATTGTTGTTATTGTAGTTATTGCAGTGTACTCTATAAAGTAATATTATTATTATTATTATTATTATACATATATTCACATAATTTTGTATTATTTGTATTACATGATCGTATACTTTTATCTGCCTACAGTTTTATTGTTTCATTCGTCGCACTATCAAAATCAAAGGTACATTATGCATTATATGTATATAATAAAATATAAATACCATAAACTGAGAACTGACTAACTTACTGACTATTGACTATATGGAAATGTTATTTTTTTATGTACAAAAAACATAAGAAATTTAGTGTTGGTTTTTTTCTGTTATACATTCACATAAGTGTACTATTACTCATTATTATACCAAAGATTAAAGTACAAAATTCTGGCGAATACGGCGATGATGTTATATTCATTGTATTATTAACTTTGCTTGAGTTATTTTCTGATTTTTAATTGCGGTAATGAAAAATACACTAAAAATATATGTGAAAGTGATCTCCTGGTGCAAATGTGTTTTAAATTTCATATTCTATCATTTTTGGTCAATTTTAAATATGTGAAAATTTTGAAGAAACAAAATCAAAAACAAAAAAAAAAAGTGTCATGTGAAAACGTCTTTAAAATCAATTGTATCTTTAAAGTAAATGTGAATTCTTAATTTAAATTAATAGATAGTTTTTTTCGTTTTTAATAGACCTAATGTTATAATTTACAATACAAAGAATCGCACACAAGTGATGTCATATGCAAATTATTGACTTAACAAAAAATTTAGTTTTTTTTTTTAAATTTTTTTTTAAAGTTAATACTAAAAGAAGTAAGAAATTTTCAGTGACAAAATAATAAAAAAAAGCACTTAAAATTGGATAAATTTATTCATTAAATTATTTTCTACATTAGTCTCCCGCTCTGGCACCCATCATACATTTATTATAATTAAAATAATAAATTAAATTGATTGAATCTCCTCTACGTATCTTCTTACGTAAGTATAAATACATAAATATGTAATTGTGAAATTTAATGATATTTTAAAAAATCATCTTATACTCTCATACTTAGTCATTAATTAAATATATACAAATTTATTACTATGATATACGTGTGGGATAAAGAAATTTTATCATCATATTTCATAATTTTGTAACCACAGGGTTTGTCTGTCACTCGAATTGTTGTTGCCAATTAAAAATGATGTGAAATGTTGAAAATACATTAAATTCTAGTAAAAATATCTTACTGTTTAATAAAACCACCGTTGACATCAAATCTTCCGATGAATGCATAGCACGCTACACGAATATGTGATGGAATCTGTTGTCATTTTCGACGAAGCGTTGGCGTTTAATGTGTTCAAACATTATTTTTTTTTTTGTTATTAACACATTAACTTCCAAAATGAGCCATATGAATAATTTCAATTGGATTCAAGTCTGGTGAGCATGGTAGTCATTGTTGCGAAGAAATGAGATGTGTGGAACTTGATTTTATAAAAATTATTGGCACAAATTAGCTATATGGGATGATGCCGAGTACTGTTAAAATGTCTACATACAATAGTCGAAACCTTCACAGATACGGCCACTTGGCCAACTGTTCGCTGAACTAGTCATTCAATCAGACACGTTCGCCATTTGCGTACGTACTTTTAAGTCTGACACGTTCAACTAATTGACTAATATAGTTGTACTCTAACGTGGATTTCTTTCAATTCGTTCCCTTACCTTTCGGTAAATTTCTGATGTGGTTGCACAGTTTTTATGGCCACTTCTAACGTTTACCGCAATTAGATGTTGCAAATACGGATTTTATTTCTTCCAAGACCTGTAGCAGAATATTGTAATCTTCATTTAGCCGGCATTTTTTCAACTGGACACTGAGCAACCTGAGTCACGAACCTATTCAATAGCTCGTTAAAGTGCTTTGCCCAGCTGGCCATTTGCTGTCTTATTAGCAATTAAACAGCCATTACTAGATTGATTTAGACGTTGTGTTCTGAAGCACTGTCCGGTCAGTTTTCTTAACAGACAGTAGGTTTCTCTCATGTTAGTTGAATGTGCAACGTATTGTACACGGTTTCTAATGTTTTCAAATTGTTAACGCTTATACCCGTTGTGCGCTTTTCCTAACCTCATTATTTAATTGATTATATATTATAATATATACTCGCACTATATATTCGTCTGTCACATTGGTGTTATACATTTTGTGTTTTATGTATTTTCTTCTAATTTTTAAATTGCATGTATCATCAGCGATCATAATTGATGAAACCAAGAATACATCTTGACCAGTTTGAACATTATTTTGCGACAATTGAGCTGTCAAATTATCTGCTGTCTTATATAATGATTATGTAGTCGAATAACATTTATACGATTTTTGAATGTCTTTGCATATTTGCCAATAGTTTATTACGAATCTGTTCAATAACCAATTAGTGATCACTGTTATCATTCGCACCTCGAAAGCTATTAATTATTAATTTAGTTAGCTATATGTAGCCGTCAGGGGATGATTGTCAAATTGCTGGATTCATAAACGTCAATATTTCTAGGATGTTAAGTGTAATGTACTGACTGGTCACAATAATGATGTTTTCGGATTCTGTCACAGTTACATACAAAATAATTAATTTGTCTTGTTGTTCACAAACAATATTTTGTTTTACCATATCTTAAAAGTTTTCTTTGTATGCCCATTGACCTTGTATGTTATGTTCTTTGGATGTTGGATCTTTTACACTTATATATGTACTATAGACCTTTTTGTGACATTTTGCATACATCTTCTTTGTATATAGTCTATACTATATGTCTTTTCTATATATTACTGTTTCTTATTATCTTGACATCATCTTCAAATTATGTTGCATCGAATGTTTGCAAACCGCTTCATATCTTCAGTTTATTTAAGAGATGAAATGTTGACGTATTCTTTGTTATATTTTTTGTTTTTTTTTTTACAAATCATCACTTAACCTTGTGTGTGTTGTCCTATATAATGTGGTAATTGAATTTCTGTACTATAATAAACTTAAATATTAATGAATTTAACTAATTAAAATTAATGAAGAAAGAAACTGCTGAATAATTGAGTGAAATATAACAGAGAAATTTACTGTATTTGACTTAATTTTTCAATATTTGAATAACATCATATCTTTTAATAATTTCAGTTTTTAAATATAATGATTCATATAATGTATTTATTTGTAATTTATTTTTTTTTCTTTTTTTCTACAATAATACACAATTTAAGTAGGAAAAAATTATATACAAATACATTTATTTATATCAATTTCTATCAATATCTATCAATCTAAATAAGAAAATATTTTATAAAAATATCACTTGCTTTTCAAATAATATTTATGTTATCATTGAAATTTTATTAATCAATATCAATAATCAATTTTAAATGGAAATAATAAATCTATGTGAGTTATTTATGATATGAATAGAACGAAAGACCTGATATACATTCATTTATTCTGTTCAATGTGTGATTGAAGGTATACCGAAGACGGGAAAACAGACAACTCCAAAGTGTTACCAATTAGTGTTAACTGACATCGTTTCTTTACTACTAAAAACAATTGATAAGCTAATTGACAATTACATCCGAACAACGCTTGAGCTAGAAAACTATGCGTCTATGCGTCTGATGCATCATTGTCAAAAGGACATGTAGTACAGCTAAATATGTAAATGTTATTAAATAAGAGTAGCACTATTTAGGGTCAACAGAAAAGGTGGAGAAAGGAAGGTTTAATCTCCCAAAATAATGACAATCCCTTTTCAACCGGTGTACACAGAATGAATTGATTAACAAGTGTACAGCTTTAAGATCAACGTACCGCATAAAAAACCGCACCATTAAATGATAGGTAAACGGTTCTTAAAACAATATCCGCAATAGATGTTTATGGAGTCGAAAACTAAATACGGGGGAACTCATGAGAAAACATCCAAGCGTTTTTTTTTCTGTAGAATTTACAAACATTTGAGAGATGTGTTTAAATTAAAATTGGATGTAAAATATCATAGACACGACATAGCGATGATGTCAGCTATATGTAACCGATCATAAATGCACCATTTATGTTCAAAGATGTATTACAATGCTTAAATATGGTTAATAATAATTTAGACATAGAGAACATAATGATTCTATATAGAAAGTATACTTTGTCATGTGGGGATCACAAAAAATAAAGATGCCACCAAGGTGCTACGAAGAGGAAGGAAGGAGGGTTAATAAACTCGCCAATTATAGGACTAGAACTTTTTTACTGCATAGGTGTGTGCTTCAGTTTGGGAACAATTTTTAGAAGAAAGTTGGAAATAACTGAGACTCGGCGAAATTTTCGAGAAATAATATTTATCAGTTAGATGCTAAGATCTAAAAATATCGAAGTGATGGACAAGACAAAATTCCGACTAGACTCTTAACACAGCACTTGTAAATTCAACTGTGAAGCACCACTCATACGGAATTGGAGACACCATTCCAGATGACCTGAACTTAATCTGAATCAATTGCAGATTCCAAAATATCTGGCCCAATTTGAAATGAACTGGGTACGCTCTGCATCGAATTGATGTGATGCAAATTTTAAAGAATTATATAGTATTCAATATGTATTCATTGTGATTAACTAGTTGTTACAAAAAAATAACGTCTAATTTTTATTTTATTTATTTGTTTTTACAAACTATCCATAGTAAATAATTTTGGAAAAACTATTTAATACCAACTGCGAAAATGCCATTATACTCAAAAATGCATTTAATTACCATTCGGATTGATGTGAAAATATATATTGGGTTGGGAACTAAGTAATTGCGGATGTCACTCATAGATGCTTTAGTTGAATTTTTAGATTTGCTGACGTTATCGAAATGCCAAACAAATGTTGTTATCTGATAGATGATACTTCAAACTGTCAACCAGTAAAAAACGCATCGCAAGCTCACAAAAAGTTATGTGTTGTTTAAGGTGACGAAGCTTTAAAAGAACGGCAGTGTCAAAATTGGTTTGCCAAATTTCGTTCTGG
>JANSTX010042650.1:0-29480 GCA_027564355.1 Penthetria funebris | reverse complement strand
CAATAAAATTTATGGTCGGGTTTATCAACAGATAACTTTGTACAAATTGAAGAAAGTTATGATATGAACTTCAATTCAAATTCATTGAACATTGAGGCAATATATGTCATACAGAAGAGTAGTGGCCCAATACAAACTGCATATGCTTAGATTGAATTTGGAATACTACAAAATGAACAACAACTGGAATATTAAGTAGAAAAATGTGCAAATGATATACAACAGGCTGGTTGGAAAAATACACCAGAAAACTAGTAAATCAAAAACGAAAAGCTAGAAGAAAGTAGCAATAAACTAGGGCTTCACGAGATAAAACAATTGTTTGTAAATTAACGCAAAGATTAAGTAGGGGAATTAATAACCATAAAACGAGTCAATTAGTACTTAATTGTGTACAGTCTTATAGGTCAATTTCACTATTGCCTGTGATGTTCAAGTTATTCAAAAAGGCTTAAACCTATAATTGAAAGAAGAAAACTAATACCAAATTATCTATCGTGAAAAACATAGACCAGGTACATAGAATATCTGGCAAAATCGAGAATACATTTAATGAGGTTTGGCATGAGTGTTTGATCTATAAGCGCAATATATTAATTATAATTTAAAATTCTGAACATTGGCTCTCCATAAGTGTATGTAGTACAAAGCTGCGGAGGTGTAGAAATATGCAAGTATTGTCAACATTCAATATTATCAGAAATTACAGACAAGAAATTTCTGGAGAATAATATTTAAATTGAATCGTGAATAACTCAACGGTGATAACCCTAAAAAATGTGTACAAATAGGCGCAATAGCCAAGATGATCGGAAGCCGGAGATTATGTGAAATTACTTCGAAAGGATTTGTAAAGAGAAGTCAAAACAATATCCTGGTAGACAAATTGGATATTTGCTTATTGAAAAGGATGAACACCTGTAAAAATTATCAAAGAACTCAGTCACGTTTTGGAAATAACAAAACTATCAATACGTGAAACAAGATGAGCAGCTGCTAAGTCTATGGCGTCAATTCAATTACGTTTTGAGTTTGATGATAAACGAAAGATACATGGTTTACATACCATCAAATGCATATACAAGATAAAAGCGAAAATATTCTAATTGGTGGCGTAGAGAAGTAACAAATAGGTGAAAGCAATACTTCATTCCATCAATTGCTAAGTGAAGAATATGTTGCTCGCTGCATTGAGTAGTTGCTCCACGAAGAGATGATGTGAAGAATATAACGCTAGATTTATATGAAATTCCATCAGATCTTTAGAAATATCTAGGTGACATTAGTTTTCAGTTTATTAAAATATACCTTAAATGGAAGTACAATGCCAAATTCATAAAGAAGTTAATAAGACATTTTCAATTTTAAACCAAAACTATTTCTGCTTTTGTAGTTAGGCTCTCCACTTGATACAGATCTTCAAAACATAAATTTATGCTGGCGTTATATACCAATAAATAGGTGCAGAATGGCAGGTACTTGCGCTTCAAGAGCGAAAATGCATAGGCAACACTGTAAACTGCTCGCGCCGAGTAGTCAATATATTTCTTGACATTTTATAAAAATAAGGCATATATATAGAATTGCACAAATTACAGAGAAATTAAACTTACATTTCACTTCTTAATTTGTGCATAATGACCCTAGATTTTCGGGATAAAAATCCAACGCAACAAGCCGTTTAGAAAGTGTATTGCCAGTAAATTTTAGTTTTGTACATATTGAGAATGATTTCGAGCAAGACAAGTAGAACCAACTTCTCTGTCAAAATTAGATAAACGATGACTCGCACATGAATGAATGCTTAAAACATAGACCTCAAATTCTAGTGAAATGTTATATAACTAATTTTAAAAATATTGAATTAAATTGAATTTTCACCCTTTGGGAAACCTCCATTTATTCTTTTCCAACGACTCATATCAAATTATTTTGCATACAATTTATGTTAAAATTGAAGATACTGAAATTCAACTGAATTATAATAGCAATCAAATACTTTTCGCTTGAACCACATAGAGATGTTATGTTTCTAATCGACTATACGTAATATTTAAAAAGTTCAATCAATCATCTGTAACTCTATCAATAGTATTAGGAATAGATAAAATATATAGTAAACTATAAGCATAATACTTTTAATGTGATAATCTCAAAAGCATTAGCAATTAATTATTTCAATAGTTCTCGTATTTCGGTAGTAAAAGATGGAAAATAAATTTAAGAAGATTCTGCTCACGTGAATAAACAACAGCCAAAAAAAATCCAAACAAATAAAATTCAAAAATCAAGTTATTTGCTGCTTCTCAAATGAAACTTAAATTTATTTAAATCTGAACCAATCTATGCAGTTCATCATGAATGACTACAAATAAACAACCTTTACAAATCGTTCAATTATTATATCAAAATTGGCGTTCGATAGTATTATTGTGTCGTCGTTTATCTGATTGGGCATTAGAACAGCTTGAAGTTGTTTCATTTATTTTTTATCAAAAAGCCTTGTTTTCGAATGAAGAACATTTCTGGTTGAATGGGTATGTTACCAAGTAAAATTGTCGTATTTTGGATAGAAATAATCCAAGGAGAAGTACCATTACATTCAGAAAAATTAACTATTTGATTCGCATTATGCTACTAGTGTCATCGGACCAAATGATATTGGAGGCAACGACGTTACTGTTAATGAAGTTCGATATAGAGCAATGCTAAATGAATCTTTTTTCTCAAAAATTGATGAAAATGGTTTGAATTTGATTGATATGTGATTTCAACAAGACGGTGCTAAGTGTCATACATAGCATTCACGCTTAATGAAAGATATTCTATAAGACAATGCCAACTGAAGAGCAAAACATAAGAATATTATCACTCCAACAGTAACAATTAGTTATCAAATAATCGTATCAACTACATTCTACTTATCAGAAGTTTAAGTACCTATCTGTCTTGTGGAAAAACCCATTGAATACAACAAATAGATTTTCATGTGCTTTGTCGATCTTGTACAAGCTTTCGACCGCATCCAACTTGACGATGTTATAAACATTTTAAAAGAAACTAAATTTTAGAAAAACACAGGTCCATGACAGTACGAAAAAATACAAGTATAATATACCCCAGTATAATCCCAATACAGATAGAATATATTGTCGTGAACCCTAAATGTTCTGTTCGATAGAAATTCGTAGATGATCGTCATCAAGTTATTATGAAAGATGTGCATATATTTTAATTATTCAAATAAGTTATTAATAGAATGCACTGTAAAGTGAGTTTTAATAATCGACAGCAATAGCAATTAACAATTTTGTGTCGAGTTTGTTCCAAAATGCTAACTAAGTCCCCTTTTACATGATTGAAATTTTATCGAATTGGATGAAAATCGGATGAAATTGGGTCGTGTAAACGGGAACTAAAACATGTTAGGTCGGATATACGGCCATGAAGTGGTAGGTAGAAAATTTTACATGTCAGTGTTCTCAGTTATCTTATTCTGTAGAAGTTTTTCACATAATTTATTAATAAATTGAACTAAAGTAGACATTTTGGTCTGTAATTAACGACAAATTTATGATTTTTCAAAAATATTATCAACTTTTAGGAATATCGTTTAATAACCCTGTTACACTCATCATCTTCATTGATTTATTTTTCAAAGAGTTCATTATAGATTTCGTTTCCGTTATTTTCAGCACATTTGAGGACACTAAAAAAATTAGGAGGTAAAATAGTTAAGACGCCACGCCTTATCACTGTGAGTTTCAGTTAGTCACTTATCGAGCTATGTAGTTTGGCGACACTATAGCTTTCAAATAGAAAGTGTTCCGTAGCCGTATTTAAATCTAATTTCATAATTGATAACGTTACAAATTTTGATTTATTGAAACACTATGTCTTTTGCATTGTATTCAAATCATATCCTAATCACCTTGACATTTATTGTGAAGGATATCGGCATAAGTAAATAAAGGTTGAGCAATATCAATGTGTTAGTAGACCATAATTGAATAATAGTAAGAACTGGATTGGTACTTACAAATGAAGTCAATTGCAGTATATTTGACACATTCAACATTGGACTATTGCATCATATCATTTATTACCTGGTTTATCGATGATTATATCATTCATTTCGAGAACTAGGTAATTTGTAATTAAAATAACTATACATTTATTAAATCTATATCTGACTGTTTAGCATTAGCAAACAATGGACTATAGAACTGACCTATACAGTTTTTAATGTTTAATATGTAGACGACAATAGCAATGGTAGAGACAATTTTCATTGGATTCCTTCAGTCGCTCCCTCGTTTATCACCAAAAACAATCAAATTCAGAATGCAATTGAGTATTTAAAAATATAAATATAAAATATTCTCGCTCTTCCTCGATTTTGGCTTAGGTCCACCATTCTACATAGATATATATATATATATGTAGTTATATATAATTTAAATCAAATTCTTTTAATTAATTAATTAAAATTATTTTGGCACGAAAACCTATTAAAGGTGGCAATATTTTAGCATGTCCTAAGTTGCACGTGGAAAAACATTTACAATGATGATAAGAAATGATAATACTACATTTTTATCATTGTAGATATCTTTTCCAATAATTTAAATGTTTAGTATTATATAATTAATGTCTCGCATTATCATATGAATTGATCATGCAAATCATTCATTGAACTTGATTTAATTCTTATTTTTAGAGAAATTTCTCTAAAAATAATTTGGTTTTTTAAATACGAGAAAATAATTACAAGACGCCCAAACATTTTGGGGAAATTTGCCAAAAATTGTAAATTGTTGTTATCTATTAAATAATGAATAAAATGATTGGCAGAAGTAATATATCATTTATATTTATCGCAAAGTAGTGCGTGTATGGTAATCATGGGCATAAAATTAACACGAATTTAATTCTGGACATAAAATTAACAAAAATTTAAAAATTTTAAATTAACAAGACAACATCGCAATAAATGCACTCCAGACTAGTAACAAACTATTAAGGAATAGTGACAGAATTCCCCGAATTCTTAAATATTCGAGATCCGAGAAACGTCTTGAACGCGCGCATAATCTTATGCGAGAACGATACTACCGAATCAAACTACAAAGATTTGTCTACGGTGATACAAATTGATTTACCGACCTTTCGAAACCACTGGACCCTCGACCTTCCAGCTGTATTATTCTACGATTCATGGCAAAATTTTAATCAGAAGGGTTATATTCGCTGGTAACATTGTTGTTAACCTTGGTGGGGAACGCAGATGAGAGTATTAACACTTGCTAGTCGAAATAGCGATAAACAAATGAAATCAAATACATTATTTAAAAAAACCATGGACACTTTTTGTTGTAACCCAAAAAAAATTATTAATAGTTGAAGATGTGATGTTATATGTTAATGTTTTTATATTATGATTTGTAGTTATGATTATTAAAAAAAAGCGAGTTGCCTTATGTGTAAGCTTTACGTATATTATGGGATAAGATTGTTTGTTGTCTGTTAAAGTGACGTCTCTCCTAAGTGTGTTACTTGTCCATCATACAGTCAGTTTTTTAACGTACAATGACAAATGTTGGCGTACTTTTTAAAAAGTCGAAAAAGTCGAATTACAGGCGTTAAAAACTACAAAAGACGACTGATCTGAAATGCATCATTAACAGAACATTCCTCCATAAAAACGTGAAGAATACAGGTAAAAGTACCATTAATAAACACTATTACACATGTTGTTGAGAACTGAAATGGGAAATTATAAAATTAATATGAAAATGTCAATAGCCTACAAAAACTTTACATTGAGATAACTTCATTGTTCAGTAGAGTGGCGCAGTAAATGTCCAGCTACATAGTTGGTCAATATTTTCCACCTAATCCACAATTACGACTGAAATCATTTTTTTATCCTCGATCATACGACAGGTATTGATATATAGTGATCGAATTTCCGGTGACACCAAGTGGAGGTAAAGATGGGCTGAGTAATCTAGAACTTAGCCTGTGTTTCAATATAATGTAGATTAATATATTACATACAAGATGTATGCAATTGTTTATGATTCTGTAATGTACACTTCGAATTACCTCATATTATGATAATTTTAAGTATTTTTCGATAAAATTCAATTGTTGTCGTTATTCATGCATTCATGAATTTAGGTGTTGTTTTAAACTACAAGTGTTGTTTTTACTTTAGGGATTAATAAATTATTATAGGATTTTACTCTTATCTAAATTTATTTATTAATTTTATTATCACTGCGAATGTACCCAATGAGTCTTATAATTCGTAAAAGCTCAAAGAGGTATTTAGATAAAATATCTATAAATAGTCTTGAAATAACACTACAATAATAAACGGTGTTCAAAGAGGTATTTAGATAAAATATTTATAAATAGTCTTGAAATAACACTACAATAATAAGCGGTTTATATGATAGTTTTAATATTTACGTTACTGTTATACACCACGGTTATATCTTATACAAATACTATCTGCACCACGCCATATATTACCAATATTCAACGAAAATAAAACATCGAAAATAATGAATAACAATCTAGGAATAAACATCACACCCGTCGTGGTAGCGCAGTGGTTCAAACACTAGACTAGAACAGCGGTAGACCGGAGTTCAAGCCTCTGTAGACAAAATTTACAAAAAAGAATTGTAAATTGTAAATTTATCACTTTGTGACTTTAACCAGAGGTTATCGAAAGATAAAGACTATTTGGGTCAAACTGGCCTTGGTCGTTAAAGAAAAATTAAATAATAATAATAATAAATAAACATCACAAACGATCATGATCGAGTATAGACATTTGTGGAAAACAACTATTGAGAAAATACCATAATGTTCTAAATATTGACTACTCTACTATATAAACGGCGGCGTTGCAGCTAAAAATTCATTTTTAAGTAAAGCTTCGATTAAGAAGGTAAACTACGAGAAAATAAGATTTAAAAAATTTGTTAAGTAAAATAGTTATTTGTTATAATTGGTAAATAAATTAAGTTTGTATTCAATTGCAAGTGATGTTTTTATTATACTACGTGATAAAACATCTTAATTTCTAAGCTTCAAGCAGATAGGGCAGCAATACGATGTTAATTTGCTACACATATAACATCAAATGTCAACCGAAAAACTGCACTATTTTTCTAACTGGTCATTCAATCAAGGATAGAATTAGAAATGATGCTATTCGGGAATAGTAAGATGAAAGCGTTCATTGGAAATAAGATGATGTACAAATAATATGACCTCTCTATTTTATTTACATGTGAGCTAGCTATTAGTGTAGCTACACATCTGTAGTTTCTAATTATGACAATTGAAGTTACCTACTTAAAGTAAACCTCACTAAAAAATATCAACATCATAATGCTCAAAAACATTTTAAACGTAATCATTATTATTTATCGAAATCTAACCATATTGTCTGTGACTGATAAAGTAAATTATAAAATATTTTAAACCAGTTAAATATACATTGAAATTATTATAATTAGACGAAAAATTGATAAGAAATATTTGGTTATCAAAAGTTTAAGTTAAGAAATATTTGGTTATCGAAACATGTGATTATATATTTGTTTATGGGACAGTTAAAAATATCAAATTTTCCATTAATATGATAAATTCATGATCCATGATGCTGACACATAGAATATCCAAGGATAGTTTCCCACACGAGTACAAGCGCAAAATAATTGTAAGACATTATCATATCATTATCATCATAATGATATCAAATAGGGTCTAATCGGTCACGACTTCGCTGACGCAGCTTGTCTGTTATTGTAAACTGATTCATGGTTGTGAAATTAGAACGACTAGTTTAAATACAGCACCCAAGTATGTCGAAAGTCGTCACAAATTTCAAAAAATCTAATATTGAGCATCTTTAAAACAAATTATTTATCGGTAGGTACTATTGTAAAGCTGCGAAACTTGAAAGGTGACAAATAACATCTTGTCACAAATTTAAGTTTTCTCTAATAGGTAACTCAGACCGCATACTTAAATTATTTTAGCCAATTACAATATCAAACGAGAATTTATAGAAACTAGCAGATCTGTAGGCAATGCACAAATTTGTCAGAAGAAAGTCAAATTTGATCGATACACTGTGGCGACCGGTATATATAGCAAAATACGCACTTAACTGGCATCACCATGACAATAGAAGATTCGGTTCCGGTCATACAGAAACAACGTGGCAACGAACTGTCATTAAGGAGTCTAGTACCAGTGGTAGTGACAACAGCGAATTGAAGGTATTGACCAGAGATCATAAACAATGGTGGTTAATCGTTATAGATATCTGGTACTGTGTAGAGTAAATGTCGATATAACGCAGATGACCATCTAAATCTGTATGCCATCAAGGGCACATAGAACAGCACTAGGATGTTAATTTCTCGTTTGTGCCTATATACATATGACATTGTATGTGTTATATTATTTTTAAATATACTGTGAAACATTTGGTACACTAAAGATTCGGTAGAGTTTGTATGAAATGTGTCCTGTGGTACCGCGTAGAAGTCAATATAGGTTGAGATATTAGTCGGCTCACCAGATGCATGGAATACTTTAACATTAAATAGGATGATAGTTTACAACATTAATTTCTATAACAACACTTGAAAATGTAAAAATATACCGTAAAAGCAAAATTTACATGATTAAATAATAAAGTGTGTTCACCTCATTCATTTAAAGAAAACAGAATTATTATATCAAAAATGTTGCCACAATATTCTAATTAAATACATAGAAGTTTGTATATCTACAATTAAGTAAGATTACAGTATGGTCAACATATGATTTATTATTTTAATTATGAATTGTTTTGTTTTATCAATTTACAGACTACACTTACTTAAACGATTATAACTTTTATATATTCTTCAAAATACTGTCTTCAAAATTGGTAACCGTAATGATAATGGAGAAAAAGTGTTCAATTTAACTTTGACCGTACGGTACCGCTGGTAACCCGTTCGCAATATATATATATATCAACAATGTTTAACGACTTTGAGAATGATCAGATTAACAACAAACTATCGATAGTAATAGATTTGCAAATTACTCTACTGAAACATTCTGGTGCCACAAAACCTTTACATAGCTTCGAATTAATCCATTTAGAAAACAATAAATTCCGAGATTTTAAGTTAGTTTTACTCAGTTTAGAAAAATGGAAATAGGTGCTCATGCCATTTAAAAATAACCCTCAGACCGAAATTGCTAAAAACAACCGAATTCTTTAACGTTATTTAAAGCTTAAAACTATTACTAAGAAATATCACTAAAAACATCCAAAATATACTACTGAATGTGCAAAAAATCAGTATCACAAATAAAATGTAGAAGTAAAAACGATGAAGATTTGTAGAATGATCAAATCAATTAAAGAATAATACACTGATGTGATTAATTTGCTTTGTAAATTACTTCACTTCTGAATTTAAAAATCAACTACACCTAATGTGAATGGAACATCACTGTGTGATTACACAAAACGGTATTAACCAATTATACATTGTTTATTGTATTTTACACAATTCTGTACCAGGATTTTATGAGTAATAGTATGTCATTTTATGAATGAAGCTTAAAATATCTTCTGAATGCACGGAGTTAAAGATTTAGTGTAAAAGAGAAAAAGTTGCATTCGTCATCTCTAGTGTAGTTATTAAGTATGCATTTGATTTTTTGCTGCAGTGATTAACATAACTCTTCTGATCGAACGACATATCTGTAGCTATAGCAGTTCTTAAGATATTTCGATGTTTGTTCCAAGCGAGCATCTATTTAATATCAGGCGAGCATTCATTTAATATTAGTATCAGGCGATGGAATGATAGGAGGTATTTTAAAAATTCAAGTTTACCACTTGTTTTACTTCAGGGTATAAAAAATGAAAATAAGTGTCCTATTTAAAAAGTTTTCATAATTTATTACCGTGAGTAAACACATCTATTACAACAGCAGATTAAAATTAGATGTTATCGAGTATTATTATAAATAATTGTTTTATTGCTCCCAGTTCAAGTAAACAAAGTATAATAATCTGAATTTTAACAATTTATGTAATATTTATTCTGATATCTTGAGAACAAAGTGTCATTGCAAGAAAATACATTCCTACGTATTCTCTTACAATATTCGTTTGTGTATCGATCAAGTGTTAATAAATAGATTGATTACGCCACCAATTGTGGAAAATATTTATGTAAATCTAACACATTTAGTGTACATATTAAGAAGATGATGAATCATTTAATAATAATAGATTATCAGTTGGCTTAATTTAAAATATAAATGCAATATAACAAACGAACTTACCGCTCGGGCCCATTTTGGAAAATACCATTTAGAACTAACTAGTCGATGTGAATGGAGAATACCATCGACAACTTTTCGTTCAACAACATCCGTACCAATAACTGCGGTATTCATTGGATTTGGATATTTTCGCCATGCTGCTTGTGCTACTGTTTCCCAAGGATGGCTGTAATTAAAAAAAAAATAAACAAAGTAATAAAAGTGGCAAATATAGTCATAATTATTACTTAAACAGTTAACGTAAAATATAAGACAAATACCAAAATGTTTTAATGTAATTCAGGTTCTAAACGAATAAAAGAGAAGCGTTCAATAACTTTGCATTCTAAAATGGATATAACTTCTATTTCGGATTAATAAATAACACACCATAACGAAACAAGTTTTATTATCTCTCGGCACATAAAAGTCAAATATCGCTTTCAGTTACCCACCAAAATGAATTGATTATTTTATTAATCAACAGAAGAATACATTTTGCTGGATTGATTAAAATGATCTCTTGATGAATTACGTTTTCCTAGTAACAACATTGGAGTAAAATAAATCATTTTTAAAATGGAAATTATGTAATCTTGGTACGTGTGGAACTAAGAGTATTAATTTTAAGTATTACTTGACCATTTACTTACGTTTCTTTACCAATCTCATCGATTTGGAAAATGGAAATATATATGTACTTCATATTCTATGCATTTAATAGTCATCGATGCAACTATTGTCCAGATGTACCAGATAATCAATGTCATTATAATTAAATTGTTGTCAATCTGCATTTAATGCGATATTATTGATACATAATAACTTCGTGGGATTATTCTTGGGGCTAACCAAAATTTGGAAACAATTACTGAAGTTCCAAGAAGTGCACATCTATTTTCTTTGTATGGTAGTGATATACCATCAAGTCCCTATTATAACCACATATATTTTTCTCGGTTTTTATAACATAGTTTGTATCCTAATAGTGTTTGCATTATGCATATATCATCAATTTCCGTTAATAAAGAGATTTTCAACCACTTAATATCAACATCGGATTATATCACAACGATGAACGATCCGTCAATTTATTTGGTAGCGAACCGTTCAAATTTGACTATTTAACACTCGTATGTTAGATAATACTATTACTTTGAATTGATAGATGTGACGAATCAGAACAGATAAACTTCAAACCAAACGTTAATCGCGATTTATTCCTTAATCTGGATAAAAAGATGGTGTTAATATCGTATTTGTCCATGATTGAAAAAACATAACAACAAATTCGGTATCTGGAGATTTATGCACAACTCTACTGATTCACATGTATAACTGAATAATTATGATTGATTCTATATTTTTCAGTTGGTAAATTTTCAATTATAGTTATAAGAGTTCACATTTGATATTACATGCATATTATAAATTAGAAACATCGTATTTACCGCTGTATTCGCCAGTGAGGCGCAACAATTTAGATGATTCTGATGATGATGATTTTGAAATCAGAGAAAATAAAACAATTTTATTGATAAAAAATGGGAGAAGGAACTAGTGGGCGACATATAGAAATATGTTCGGCTTCGAGTTACCCACAAGATTAGTTAATGGTGTTGGAATAGTAATTGACAGAAAAGTTGAAAGGGTTGTGTCTGTAGATATAATAAAAGATCGTATAATGTATTTAAAGATATTATTAGATAATCAATCGATCATGAATATTATTTCTGTATATGCTCCACAAATAGGATTCGATGAATTCATAAAGATGGAATTTTAGGAATGTCAATTTTACAAGCTCTTCCAATAAATAAAACCAGGCTGATTATGGGTGATCATAATGGACATGTTGGCAAGGTAAATCTAACTTTTAAAGTTTGTCATTGTGGCTATCGTTTTGGCAATAGTAATTCAAAGGGTGAAGATATTTTGCAAAAAAAAAGAGAAACACCTAATAATATACAAAAGTAGTAATAACTCATCTCAATTTGATTTTATACTGTATGTGATAGACTCAATTTGAAATATTTTAATGACTACAAAGTGATACTTGGTAAGCCTATTACAAAACAGATTGTTAGTAGAGAAAATCGTTTTATTATGAAAATCTAAAAACAAACAACGGAACGACATTGAAAAGTTTAGATGTAGGAAATGATCGTCTTATACATACTTTACATACTTAAGGTGCAATATTCAAGATGATCGTGAGCCGGAGGTTATGTAGAATTACTTCGAAATGCTTTACAAAGAGAAGTCAAAACAATATTTTGGTATGTCAAAAGGTTCTCTGCATATTGGAAAGGAAACTTGGTGGTGGGCTGGTTCAGAAAAATATCACAAGCACGAAAACATCATAAAAAAAACTCGATCCAGTGACGAATTTAGAGAGATGCATAAAATACCAAAAAGGGAAACAATAAGGACGATCGGTACCTATTGCCAAATCTAGAACCACAAATAAGCTATATGTGCGTCTTGAGTCTGGCGATCAAAACAAAATATACACAATTGCTGCACAAATAAATGCTGCTGGCAATGGCATACATGCCATCAAATTCATAAACGATGAGATTGACAATGTTTTGATTGGTGACAGAGAAGTAAATAATATGTGGAAGCAATATTTCAATCAGCTTTCGACGAAGAATATCCATATCAGCAGATTGCTGAATCAAATCCTATTTTGAGACAATTCACTGCGGGCGATATACAGAATTGCTCCTAACTACAGTGGAATCAAACTTACTTCACACACCTTAAAAATATGGGAAAGTGTTTTGGACACAAAATTTTTTGATCTATTTAATATTTCAGAAAATCAGTTCACTTTACAGACACTTCGTATAGTGATTGAAAAATACAGAGATAATAAGAAAGACCTCCATATGACATTCATTGCGAAGGCATTTGACAGATAGACTGGCTAGATATGTCGTTTGGCAGAAATTAAGATCTCAAACTGTTTCTGAACTACATAGCCATACTATCAAAGATATGTCTATGAATGTTAGCACTAGCATCCGAACAAATTGTAGAACATCTAATGCGTAGACCGGAAACTTATTGCGTAAAATTGGAATGGAAGAAAACGCGGTGGCCCACAAGCTACTTAGATATCGGTTGTTCAAAATGATCTGAACAGATTGAATGCAGAAAATGACGATAAACAAGGCAGATTGAGAAGTAGGAGGGTCAAACCTGAATAAGGAATACGGCAAGGAAGAAGAAGAAAAAGAAGAAGAAGAAAATAAAACAATAGCATCTGGCGATTATAGTTTACATTGAGCTCATATATAGATTAGTGGATATATGTCGCATATTACAGTATGTAAAACCAAATAGTGGACACATAGTCACACAATATTAAAACCACATAGAAGGTCATTATCACATGCACAACCTGAATATGCTAATTTTTTTATATTATCGCTTGTACTCATATACTACTTAAGTTTCATTCTTCCTTTTTTTTTGAAATTATGGATAAAGGCATTTTAGCTGGCATATCGATTCTTAAATGATACACTTAAAGTGTTCCTTTGTATATTTATACTATTAATTTGACCTAAAAAGTAATTGATAAGATATATTATTTACTTAAAAATCAATCAATTTCACCTTAGATTTTACCTTGGATATCACCAACATAATATGACGATACCATTGCAGAAATTAAATATTAAAAATGCATATGTTTAAGTAAATATTTTCCCATATGTTTTATTTACAGAGAAAAACATTTTGATTAAGAATTGAAACGAAATTAAGAATGTAAACGTATAATTAGCACATAATTAATGTTTACATGAAATTCTGTAGTTGAATTGAATAAATAATTTTGACTTCAAAATTTCAAATGCAATATAATTATAATAATTCTACACACTCAATGTAAATGTGAAATACGGAATATTCAGAGGAATATTTGTGATGCAACCAAATGTGCTATACCTACGACATAAAAATTATATTAAAATTGAAATGTTCAACTGTAAACAGGGCAATTAAATTCAACGCAGAGCAGTGTTTGTGGATGAGGATATTAAAACAGAAATGAAAATACAAATGTAATGAGATGATGTATCAAATTTTTTTTTTTCAAAATGAAAATACTCAAGCAATTACAGAATGTGCATTGATTGTTAAAGTTTCACCTTTGTTCCAAACAACCTTTGTCTCAACTTGATTTATTGCTTCGTCAATATAAATTAAATTAACAAATAAGAAAAACTGATTAATAAAAATATCAATTTTTGTTTGGATTCGAAACCTGTTCAATTACATGATGGTTGAAAAGATGAATTGGGAAATCTAAAATAAAATTTTTGCTATATTTTTGAATTTATAAAAAATATAGCAATTACATTTTGAACTTGACATGTCAAACAGGTTGAATTTAAACATTATGAAGGTATTTATTAGTTTTTTTTTTTTTTCGCATTATTTCGACAAAAAAAACTAATTGAACATTTCCTTATAATAAAATGTACAATTTGTATATTTTCGAGGGCAAACTATTCGAATGTAAATGCATTTTTAAAGGTTAACAATCTTTGGTAAGGCCTTAATTAATTTAAAACACTAGTCGTCTAATTTCACAATTATAAAATTAATAACTAAATTCCATTTTAATTACGAAATAGTTTTATTTCACAACT
Source organism: Penthetria funebris (assembly GCA_027564355.1). Taxonomy (NCBI): domain Eukaryota; kingdom Metazoa; phylum Arthropoda; class Insecta; order Diptera; family Pleciidae; genus Penthetria; species Penthetria funebris. The sequence continues at coordinate 14,448 of JANSTX010042650.1, read as the reverse complement.
AAAAAGTGTAAATTAATGGAAATGTGAAAAATTAATTGTGTGTACCAAACTTGCACCAGCAGTTCACAATTTAAACTTACTTGAATGTATGTTCTGATGTCCAAATTTTCATTTTTTTATTGTTTTGTATAAATTTTTCTATTAAAAAAAATTATTATGTAATAAATAATGCGAAACACTGAAATTTGATTAACCAAACATTTAAATGAATTTTCTATTGAAGAACCGTCCGTATCCGTGCCCGTTGTTAAACCGACCGTCTTGCATCAAGCAATCTCAAAAAGTGAAATAAAACTACGATGTTGAAGTATCTTTTCGTTTTTTTTTTTTTGTTGTCAATAGAAGCAAATTTAGATTGATTGAAGTCTAGCAAAATTCTCTTTTTATAAAATATAATTTGCACCTTGATCAGTAGAAAAATAAATACGTAATATGAATTATGATGACTAAAATTCAGCACACGAGGACCACGAGGTATTTTATGACGACAATAAGAAATTGTTTATTTCTAATATATTTTGCTTGACAACAAAGAAAAATATGTATATTTATGCATTTAGTTTCGAATAATAAAATTGATTCGTTTAATGAAATGATTTTTTCAAATATCCCATCACTATTTCACGTTTTTATCAATATTAAATATTTTTCTATTTGATTTTGTTTATATTTTTAACAAAATACTTCATAAAATTTCCATATATAAATGCAAAGAAAAATGCACATTTTTTTGACATAAAATTTCGATGTAATTTCATTAGTTCATTGGCATCGGCTAATTTACATTTATGCAACCTAATAATTATTAATAATAAATTTGAATTTATTGTAGATAGCATCTATATGAACCAAATATGTCAAGATTAAGAGATTTCAATCTAATTATAGAAGAAACGGAAGGCCGTGGTACTATTATTATATTTCTATATCCAAAAATATATTTGAATTTTAAGCCAACTGGAAAACACATGAAAACGGAACTTTACACTGATTTTAGTGTTTTTACTTAAACGGTTTGTAAATAGTAATTGATTTTATCACATAGTATTCATCTTTTTCAATTGATAAATTTTGATTCAAATGACGAACAACGGATTACTATATTATAAAAAGCTTTCAGTTACGGACATAATATTGAAGCATGCTTGAACTGATGAAAATTATGGATGAGATAAGTAACAAAATTATAGTAGAAATTAAATTGTGAATAGTTGTTGTAACTATCTTTTATGTCTGCCATTTACTTTTATCTTACCTAATTTGACGACTCTTTAGATGTAACGGCTAAATATATTGAATTTAGTGCCGCGACATCCTTACGAACATTAAATCTACAATTTTATTTCTATGTATACCGTTCGTATGCACTTATATTTACACGTTAAGAAAGTTATCTATTATTTAGACGTTAAAGTGCAAATTCTACTTTAAATTTTACATCATACTTTTTTTAATCATAAATAAGTGATATAAATTAGTCCCAGATGTTGATGTAAATTCAATTCAATATGACGAACAATTTAAAATCATGCGCCATTTTTGAGGGTACTTCAAAGTAACTACTAGGTTAATACTTTGTCGTTGAAATGATATATGGCAATATTTATACTGTCTAATAATGTGTAGAATTCTGGACAGACATGAAATAAAATTATCCAAATCGATCGTATGAGGAGGTATGTGGTCTGAACCAATTTATTTAAGAATTTTGAGATATGGCAGAGACTAAACTGTAGCTACAACTATACTATGTTGAATTTACACTTTAGCTTAAGAATAATGAATGTGAATCTAACGCCGATGATAGACAAATGGTATATATACTTTTTTATATTATGGACATATTTACTTTTTTATATTATGGACATATTTGGTAATTAAGGTGAATTTTCAAAATGCTAAGTGGAGCGATTCAGTCAGCACAATGTTGATAATATATGCGCTTGACTGAAATCCTTAAGGTTGATAAGTCAAAAATTATATTACTGTGAACGGTCATTAAAGAGACTGACACAATTGTAAGATGTTGAGTGAATTTAGAATGTTGTGTCCATATATAGTGAACTTTAATGCATGATAGTTAGTTGTTGATTATTTTACTTTTTCGAAATAAATGACCATAAATTAATATTTATTCATTTACAGAATACCTCTACAAAAATTAAAATGTAGCCGTGACCGTGGTCACTTGACATTTTCATTTGCGATGTTTTTGTTTTGTTTATATAAAAAAACGGTATTTGACTTGAGGAACATTAATGTTTTTTTTCTTTAACTTTAATTGTGTACGTTTTCAACATGAAACCAAAAACACTTATATTCAATTTATTACTAATAGTTTTCATCACAATTGTTCTTAATGAATTTTTAATATATTATTTTACTTTATTTTGGGTAAATAAAACAAAATCTTTGTTTACATTTTGTATTGTTTGGTAGCAAATTTATGGTGCTGCTTTTTACCATTTAATAATTTATTGTGCCGGTAATTTTTCATTTCAGTGTAAGTGGCCCAATGATATTAAAACGGATGATGTTGAACCTGTAAGGGCAATGTTATTGGCTGACACACATTTATTAGATCCATTTAAAGGACATTGGTTTGATAAACTTCGCAGAGAATGGCAAATGCATAGAACATTTCAGACTGCTGTTACGCTGTTTCGTCCGGAGGTGATCTTTGTATTGGGTAATAAAATTAATTTAATTGTTTTATCTCAAATTTATCGAAAAAATTTATTTAATTATCATTTATGTTCTTATCAGTCGTTTTCATTTGATACAAAAAATATGAACCAAAATTGATTAGCGGCTTTTAAACAGGAAATATTGTTCAATTGCTTCAATTTATTCTGGTTCAAATTTCAAAATATAACTCAATGCTTTAAATTTTCCTTACTTATTAGTGTATTGCAATCTATTCTCAAATTTCTTACATAAAATAGAGTGAATCATTAACTTTAAGATCTTATATTACCATGATCGTCAATACGGTTTTCGATCCAAAAAATCAACGGTTGATATTTTGACCTATCTGACTGAAATTTGGAGTAGAAGTTTGCCCATGTTTGGTGAGACTCGGTTGCTTGCACCCAACATATTCAAAGCCCTTGCCAGAGTTTTACATGGGGGACTATTATCGAAACTGGGCTCTTATGGTATTCATCCTGATTTGGGGGTGTAGATTTCAAATTTTCTGAAGTGTCGTTTGATTCGGATTGTTCTCGATGGCGTCACTTATGATGGTTTCCAACTTGGTGCGAGTGTTCCCCAGGGTTCCGTGTTGTCTCTTACGATATTTTTAATTTTCATTAATTGCCTCATATAACTAACTGCAAGTTCAATTCACAGCTACGCTGATGACAGCACTCTGCATCATTCTTACTATTTCGACATAGATTCTCTTCAGCATAGGCGCCATGTGGGGGCGCTATCACTCTTCTATAGATATTATCATGGCAATTGTTCTGCTGAGATTGCCAGCATTATGGTCAATATTCGGGTCTTTCCACTCAATACGCGACTAACTAGGTTGTCACACTCGCAGTCTGTTGAACTTACGTTTAGTCGCACGCTTAAATTTCTAGGCACGTTTATATCGCGTACTTCTCGTCTGTGAAACCGTCTGTCTGAAGATGTGTTTCCTGAACCTCATGGCTTTTAAATGAAATGTTCACAAATTCCTGCAATATCCCTCTCATACATCGTTGCAAATAAAAGTTATTTTGCGTTCTGAACATTAAAGGGTATCCACTCCCTAAAGAATAATTTTAATATAAAAAAAAGAAAAACAACAGCAAGGAACATTAATATCATCATTAATGGCAATTTACTTAATCACACCAATAATCTAAAATATCTCGACGTCAAATTCACTAACTCACTCTTATGACCTATTCAATCACTGGTGTAAGGATGGAAAAAATTAGAATATTGCAACGTGAAGTTCTTTGCCTAATTACTTGTGCTAGAATACCCAGAGTAATAACCGTTGAATTTACGACTCATGAAATAGAAAAAAATAAGATACTCTGAAAATTTCATCATCAAGCGCTGTGAAATAATGCCGTTTAGATTTGACAAACCAATAAACCATCAAATGATCCTTTACTGCATGGATCAACTTAGTAAATTATACGACATTAATAAAATACTGACTCACCACAATCAAAGGTGGTGACCAATACATTGGCTTAGTTTATAATGAGTCAAAACCATAAATTTGTATATGAACATCTATAGAAATAATACTAACAATGACTATCCAACGACAATTATGTATAATACTTCCAACCTATCTGCTTAAACTATAGAATCAACTCAATAGTGTTCACGAATCACATATCTGCACCTTGGTCTTAAATTGACCTGCGTAGGTCTTAGGTAGCACTAATTATCTTATACCTTTGCTCATTCGCCAATATTATCTGTAAATTCAATGCAAACTATTTGGCTTGGACTGTTTTTACTCAAATTTAATAAAAACCAATCTTTCTGGATTCATGATAGGGACAACAATGATTACTCCATTTATGACACAATTCAATTAATTAACCTTTTCAGTCCTTGATCTCGGCTCCCGTTACCGGCGCGATTCGGTTAGCATATTCTATCTTTTCTCCTAATCTCTTCTTTGATTCAATACATACTAAGAAATTTTTTTAGAACTCAACATAGCTGATCCAGTCAATTATAAATTATAAATGAAATTAATTAATATACTTTAGGTGATCTATTCGATGAAGGAGAATGGGTAAATCAAAAAGAATTTAATCATTATGTTGATCGTTTTGAGAAATTATTTCATACACCACCAAAAATTATAGTTCATTCGATTGTTGGAAATCATGACGTAGGTTTTCATTATAAGTAAATAATTTATTTAAATTAATCAAAAGTAAGGAAAGTTAATTGTGTGTGTTTCATAGATTTCGAAGACCAGTAGTTCAACGCTTTCAGGATACATTTAATCTTACAAGAACATCAATAATTTCAATTCGTAATGTTCATTTTGTGCGTATAAATTCAATGGCAATGGAAGGTGATGGATGTAATTTTTGTAAAATAGCTGAAAATGAATTAAATAAAATATCAAAACAATTAAAATGTTATGAGAATGAAGAACTGTGTGCAAGTAGTGAAAAATTGGAAATATATAGTCAACCAATTTTATTGCAACATTTTCCAACTTATCGTGAGTCAGATGAGGTGTGCATTGAACGTGATTCAATTACAATTGAAAAGTTTCGTGAACGTTGGGAGGTTCTATCAATTGAAGCAACCGAATTACTAGGGAAATTATTAAAACCTCGTGTAGCATTTAGTGGTCATTCACATCATTATTGTCATTTTAAAAATAATTTAAATATCGACGAATATACTATAGCATCGTTTAATTGGCGAAATAAAAATAATCCTAGTTTTTTACTGGTAATTTTTTTATATTTTATTTTAAACTATTTAACTGAACATTATCTTCTTTTAATTTATAATAAGGCTACATTTTCGGCAGACGATTATGCTGTGTCAATTTGTCGAATACCACACGAGTCCACTGTAATTCTTTTTTACTTCCTTTGTCCTATAATTTGTTTGATTATTATATATTTTATAAATAATAAAAAGGTTAGAAATGGCAGAAAGTATAAAAAGTGATTTATTACGAGTAGTATTATAAAGTTAATCTTAGTCATTGTATATTAAAGATTTGTTAATATTTTGATAATTTTGAATTTAAAAAAATGGTATTTAAGCATTAACTATTAATTTAGATTATTCAAGAAAAATCATTGTAAATGAGAATAAAAATATGTAAACGATACAGAAAGTAATTCACTAGGAACCAATAAATATTTATATGGAAAATGTATGTTGATGGATAATTAAATGCCGTAACTGGTGACGAAAGGCGTCAGCTAACATCTGTTCTATCGGTTCTCTGTGTGCCTTGATGTCATTCATATGCTAGTGAACAAATAAAAGTCTAGAATTCATTTATGGTTCTGCTTTTTCCATATTTGGTTTAAAACAATAAACTCTGGCTAAGGTGCAGGACCAACTAGTGTAAGGCAGTCAAATTATATATGCTCTGTTGTATCTATTATTATGTACATTTTATATTTTTTGCTGTTCTTACACGTATTGAAGAGCACATTTCATTCGTCTGGCTTCTACCATCCACCGACCTAGACTTCAAAATACTTTCTCTGGTGTCACAATAGAGGTGTTTCTTTAAAATTGTTTTGTGACTTTAATTGTTTGTCTCCTGTACAGAGAAGTCTTAACAATCTGCATTTTTGGTTTTGAAATATTTATTGCATTCATTATTAGGCAATATATGCAACCACTAGCACAATTCCTAAGTTAATACATTGAAAAATACATTAATTATTGCAGAATTACTTTTACTTTCTTAATAAACAACAAGAAACGGCCATTAAATAAATTAGAAATAATATGTCAACAGGACACCATCAAATATAGTGACGACATCAACATCAAATTTTACCATATAAACAACATTCGTGAGCTATTGATGATAATTTTAGAATAATTTTAATATTAAAAAAACAAAATAAAAAAATAAAAACAGAAAAAAATTAAAAACAAACCTAAACCAAGTAAACATGATCAATAACAAAGAAGTTATTGCGAATGCGCAAAACCAAATGTCAAATTCAACGTACTGAGTAACTTTTTGCGCTGTGACGAGAATAAATAATTTGCGCAACGACGATAGGTCATTCGTAATATGCGATATGCGAATAGAGTATAACTTCGCCCCATTCTCTGTTTGGTGGATTTTTTGAATTTTGAATATTAAACCAAAATCCTGTGTTTTTTTTTACGAAATTCAGATTTATAAAATTTAATTTTTATGATACTTACTTTTACGCATTCGCAGTAATATCTTTGCGTATTAACTTTTTTTATTTGGTTTAAGTTTAATTTTTATTTTTGATTATTTTGTGTTTTTATTTTTTTCTATTAATATTTTTATTTTTTTGCAATTAAAATTATCTTCAAAAGCTCACGAATGTCATAAGATAATATTTAATGTTGACATTTTGACATGTAATTTTTTTTTATTATATTGCAAGACTACATAACCTTAGCATTTCCGATCATTTTCTTATGAGAAAAATAGAGAATAAATGTGTTTAATTGCCAGTAATAAAATTAAAAATATATATAGTTTATTGATAGTTTTGATTTAAAATTAACTGAGTCAGTTATTTAAATATAATCTTTTTTCGGTAGGTCATAGACCTGTGTTTTTTTAGCAATTCAATTTTGAGGTTCGGATGCCTTTTGGATTTTCCCCATCTTACTATGTGATTTGACATTCATCTCGGATATCATCACTTCTATATGCTGAGTGAATGACCGATAAGTTTATAGTCATAAGCTGTTTTAGTTCTGGACATATCTCCGCGTGTTTCCAATGTGTATGTTTAAATATATCGCATGTTTTATAAATTCATACTTTACTTTCTAGTAACATGAAATTGTTTCTACAAATGATGTCAAGAAGCATTTAGTTATATCTCGATAGCTGAATGTTTCTGCACCCAAGCATCGGAAGCTCTTACTTGCTCAATTGGTATATAATCTACCACTAGTTTGCATCTTATTGGTTCTTTGGCTATAACAATTGATTTTGTTTTATTGGTAGCAATGTCGTACATATCATTTGATTTGAATGGAGTGACCGACTATCATCGAGGTTACTCTACCAATCTTTATCTCCACGCGGTTTCACTGGTTACTCTGTCAGGGTATATGTCAGTAATGGCTTATGGTCGAGGCTAAAAAGATGCCGTGTGTGTCGGCTGGTTGAAAAAACAATTCAACAACAAAATAGGCAGCTGGGGATTTATGCACAACTCTACTGAAATATTCAAATGTATAGCTGGACAATTATGATTGATCCTATATTTTCCAGTTGGCAAATTTCAATTATAGTTATTTGAGTTTACATTTGATGTTGCATGCATATTTGAACTGACAAATTAACATAGTAATGCCGCTCTATGCGCCCTCGAGACGTAAAGAATCAGATGATGACTTAATAAAATGATACTACGATAGTTTCTAGGATCAGTTTTACTGCTCTTCTTAAATATAGGTATTGTTACACTAGTTCTCTAATCTGTAATTTGTTAAACAGTTTAACAATATTAGCAATTAGGTTGTCCCCACTATATTTCAGATACTCTTTTGAGATATCATCAATACCGGAAGATTTTCTATTTTTCAATGTTTACATTGCTTGTTCAATCAGATGTTCGTAACATAATTATTATTATTTTGAACTCTGTGCCTCGTCGTATGTCTCAAATGAAACTCTTCTGTGTTCGTAAATAAATTCTGGAAATGCGTAACATTTTTCCATTGTCAAAATATTCACTGCTTCTGTAAACCATGGTTTAATGTGCTTTACATGAATATTAACTTGTCTTCGTCCAACCGCTTCATATGTTGCGTTGTTAATATTTTCTTTTAATTTGCACCAATTTGTTATTATTAAGATTTTAAGTTGTAATCTGTTCTCATGTAGCTGCCTTGTGCTTGGATCCATAATAAATTCAAAATTTGGTTTTTGAATATATTCTGCAGCCTTAGTTTTTAGTTTGTAATTATTCTGATCTTACAATAAAACAGTATATGATCCATCAATATTACCAGAAGAAAAAGAAAGCTCTTACATTCAAATTTTGTGAGGGACGTTTGTTATTATGTAGCCAATAGTTGACTGCTGACCTCTGGTGTTATGCCAAGTTTATTTATGCTGATATGTATGTGAGAAAGAAGTACTGTTAATTCGAAGTTCATTGTCAGCACAAAAATATATCAGTGCCTCTCTCTCCATATTCATTTAGTGTTTCATCGTTAAATCTTCGCTAAATTACTTGTGAACCGTTGACTTACATTCTCATCTAGAAATTTACCAACAATGTTTAGTAGTTCTAAGTTGTTTATATCTGCCATAAGTTTCAACTTCATTCGCTTAATTATCAAATAATGATCACAAAAAAACTTCTGCATCTCTATATTGATTAATAATTTAGTGATATATTTGATTGTGATGCGCTGCAAATTTCTCGAAATTTTTTACTAGTATTGTTCACATCACCTACTCCGTACCCATAACATATTCCCAACCCATGTAGTTTGAGCAAACATTTGTATTAGCATCACCCATACAGACAATGTCTAATCTCTTAATCTCAACAAGGTAGTGTGAAAGTTGACGGCAAAGATCTTCTTTGTCATCAGACAATGTCTGCTCCGTAGGTGGGTCAATTTGAACTATTGTTACACATTTAACACTACTATTAATATTTGCTGTTATTATTCGATCTGGTATCGGCTTCAAGTGGTCAAAACTTCGTTTTATCATTTGTTGACGTTTTTCGTGCAATATACGTGTCTTAGCGATGTGAGCATACACCTGCCTTGGTAGAGATTAATGTTGCTTTCTAATTAAGCGTCACACTCTTTTGTCTGGCAGTTTTTTGTACGTTACCGGTGGCCATTACACGGAAAAGTATTCCAAGCACATGGTCAGGAATACAATTTGAGGTTGATTATTACCCAGACCACCTGGTGTGCATCTATAATAACATTATACAAGAACTGACTGGTACAATACAGAATTATGCAGTTATTCGCAAATAACATAGTTATACTGAATCCGAAATTAGATAGAAAACAAATTCAAGAGACAAAAAAATAGACTAATTCAACAGCACTCTATTCATATCATAAGTTATTGAAAAACATTTAAGTATCTGATTAATTAAATTTAATAAAAAAAATAAAAATGCATTTAACATTAACAAATTCTTCCCTTTAAAAAAATATTTAACTAATTGATTTTAAATATAGTCATCTATTAGTTTTGAATGAACATTCATAAGACCCTAGAATAAAAAGAAAAATGTTAATTACAAAATTATTAGAATGAATATTGAAATAAAGTTGCAAATAGTCACCGTTAAGGAATTCACAAGTGAAAATCATTTTAACAAATTAAAAGTTGTCTATGACATATCAGTGTTTTTAAATCATTACATCGCGATAGATAATGACCTTCGAAATAGTCATTAATCCACTTAAAAAATCAATGTTATTTTGATGCAAGGAAGGCATAATACCACGATACTATTGAAGACGAAAAATATTTAATATATTCAATCATTTTTAAGGCAAAATACTTTCCTTTTTATCAAAGTTAATATTCTTAACTTAATATTCTTAAATATGCCATACGGAAAATAAATCGCAGGTAGTTTATGTATGTGCTTGGATTGATTTGATAACTTAATAATGGTTTCTTATCACATTTAAAAAAAAAAAATCGTAATCCGAAAAGGTTAGAGACTGATACGAGTAATTATCAAAATAAACATATTTAATTATAAATGATTTTATTTACCCAAAAAATAATAGTAAAAACGAAAGTAAAATTATCTTCTTTGACTCGTTACGTCGTCTAAAATCAATCTATGATGGACTGTACTTAGACCCTGAGAACGAATGTTAACACAAATGATTTTATTTTATATGTTTTTTTTTAATGATAAATCCCATCACCAATATATACGAGTACTTAATAGTAAAATAAAATTTATAGTTTATTTCATAATTAGAATTATTTAACTTGTAAAATAATATGACCTTTTGATAAAAAAAAAAAACAAAAAAAAAGCCCTAGACCGTTTCCTGGATGGTACGGTGCATCAAAATGATTTAATATTTGTAACAATTATGTTGACATCACTAAATGTACTGCATTTAACATATTGTACCAATATAGCACCATACACCGCCAGATAACGATCTACAATTTTTCTTAACAAGTAGTTAAGCGTTTTCTCATTTAAAATATTAATTTGCATGAAATTCAAGTAATTGTAATTTAAATTCTTGATACTAGCATTACAAAGAAAATTTAGAAATATTACCTTAAAATATTTAACGGTCTTTACACGAAGTTCCAAAGTTGCATCTTCATCACATATCATTAACGTATTTTTATGCTGTTGAAAAGCACTTACAGTCCACATATGATTGACACCTTCCTCAATGGCCTTATATAATGCAAACGCTTTATGTGCACCAGTAATTAAAATCATCACCTAAATTATTTAACAATAAATTAAATATAATAAAAATTATTCAATGCGACCAAAAAAAAGAAAAACAAAAAGAAAACAAACTTCTTTTGAATCCATAACGGTACCAACACCAACTGTTAACGCTTCTTTAGGAACTTTTGCAATATCATTACCAAAAAACCTAGCATTAGCCTCTAATGTATCTTGTGCCAATGTTTTTACACGTGTTCGTGACACCAACGATGATCCAGGTTCATTAAATGCAATATGTCCATCTGGTCCAATACCTTATTTAAAATAATAAAAATACACCAAATTAAAGTGTTTTTTTTTTATATAAAATAAAATAAATCAAATAATACCTCCGATAAACAATTCTATACCACCGGAAGCTACAATTTCCTTCTCAAAATTCTCACATTCAATTGCTAAATCGGGTGCATTACCATCCAATATGTGAACATTTTCCGGTTTAATATCAATATGTTTGAAGAAATTATGCCACATAAAATAATGATAACTTTCTGGATGCTCTCTAGGAAGGGCTGAAAATTTTATTATTTAATAAAAGATATAATAAATATAATTAATCCGTGCTGTAGATTTAGTCAGGATTCTGTGAAAATTAGAATGGTGAAAATTAAAATTATAATAAGTTTACTTTTGGTAAAAAAAATCTGGAGATAAACTACACCCATAAACAACATGTGTGTGAAAGTTCTGGTACCTATTTTACAGGGACTTCCAGCAACCAATTATTATTTTAATTTTCGGCAATGGTAATCAATCGGATGAAGATATTTTATAATTAGCAATGGAATACAATTTGATGAAAGGAAACATATACGAAACAAAAAGTTGCATAGTTAAGAACGTACAAAATTTGTAGAAATTCATCTCAGATCCATTTTATATTATGTCTGTTTCAAGTATTTTAAAGACTGCCTCTTACTTCACGGTATATGTGAGTAGTGGCATGTGATTAAGGCTAAAAAGATGGTGTTAATGTCGTGTTTGTCGACTGGTTGAAAAAACAACTAAACAAAAAACTAGGTAGCTAGGGACTTATGCACCACTCTACTGAAATATTCGAATGTATAACTAGATAATTATAATTGATCCTATATTTTCCAGGTGGCGGCAAATTTCAATTATTGTTATATGTGTTTACATTTGCTGTGACATGCATATTTGAAACGGCAAATTAATCACTTTATGCGCCCTCTAGGTTTAGATGATGATATTCTAGGCAGTTTAAAAGTTGCACCCATCACCAATATAATCACTTATAGTAGATAAAGATGGTACGGTCACTTAGACCGAAAACTTATTGCGTAAAATTGGCTGTGAATATTGGAAATAATGGAAGAAAATGCGATCGTTCACAAGCTACTTGGTTATCAGTGGTTCAAAATGACGAACAGATGCAGATACTATCGATACACAAGACAGAAGTTAGTGGAAAATTAAATTAAGAAGAATAACTACATCGCCAAAAAAAAAACCTTAAAAACAAACAGTAGAACACAACATTTCATACCGTACGATATTAACTTACAATTTATTTACATGTGTAGTGAGGCTCGGGTGCTTGTGTCACTTATGATGATTTCCATCAACTTGATGTAAGTGTTTAATTTTCATTAATGATCTCTTACCACTAACTGAGAGCCGAATTCACAGCTAACATGCCACTATATTCGTAGTCGAGGTACAAACGTTCAGATGATGAGATGATTATGCAGTTGGTTAGGACGAAGACTAAAAACTATACATGCTTAAAATGGAAGGAACAAAAGCACAATATACACTTTTAAGTGCATAAGGACCAGAACATTTTAGCAAAACATCGTTTAATGAAAACCAACTGCATATTATGATATTATGTAATCAATATGAATGTTGAATGATATTTTTGAATCAAATCACACTACCAGATCACTCATGCAATTTTTGCGACTTAATAGATTATCATCTATATAGTAATCCATTAATAAAGGATTCTGTTTTCTGTGAAATGTGCAACTTGAACGAATAGGATAGTAAAATTTTTTGAAAGAACAGCGAAATTGGGCATATTTGCATCAATTATTAAGCTCATGTCATCATTACTACTACATCAAAATGTCTTGAATACTATAGCATAATATAATAAATTGATAAGACACCTGAAGAAGTCAAGTTAAATACATTATGTACATACCAACATACTCATCCATGTTAAAAGTTTTTACAAATTCAAATGATATCTTTCCATCTTTATAATATTCAATTAATTTCCGATACATTCCTAAGGGTGTGCTGCCTGTTGGCAATCCCAAAACAAAATATCTGAAATAGAATAAAATACAATAATTAATAACATTAGTTAATATAAAAAAAATTTGATACGACACCTACCTATTTGCTGATGGTTTAAAATCATTTATTCGCTTTAGTACATATTTTGCTGACCACTCTCCAACACTACCACATGTATCTAAAATTACAAGACGCATTTTTTCCAAAAAATATTACCGAATACCTAAAAAAGAAAATAATTGTTATTATATATTTGAATTTATGCCCTAACGAAAGTACTGTAGTTGAAAAAACATATATAGATAAAACATATATTTCGGTCACTTAATTTCGTTCTATCCAAAGCAAATACAACTAGAAGTTACAATATTAGCAGTTTTTAAAGTATTGACGTTCTGAGACGTATTATTTTGTTTTAATCTTTTACTGCGTACATGCAACTCATCATCATTATCACTACTGATGCAGTAAAAGTCAGCACAATCAATATTAATACCATTATTTTCGACATTTGCGTCTGTTCTTTTAACCATTCAGTCTCCTTTCTTTTACACAACAAATTTTGAAGCTGTCGCTATTTTCTTTGCTTTTCTGTTTTGGAAAGTTATTAGTATCAATTGGGCCCATACTTTCACGTTTTCCTATCTCTGTTTGAGCAAGAAGAAATTCTTTATCCTCGTTGATAGTAATTAGAGTCAATGCACCTTTATGAACAATATCGAATAAATGTCGAATAAAAGTCACTGACGAATACAGATTCTACCTATAATTGGCTTATTGTTTGTCTTGAAGCACTTTTCCCGAAATACATATACTTCCTTTGCTGTAATTCTAGCACTGGATTGAATAGGCTTTTTTTCGTGCGAGTGCAAATGAAAAAAACGGCGAAGTAATTGTTAAATAGATGGCAGTTTACAGCCAGTAATGCAAGTGTCCCTCCAATTAACCTATGCCAGAAACCTAGAAGATCGAGAAAAATTAGCCGATCGTGTACGATATTTGGAAATTCGAATTTTAGAAAAGG
>JANSTX010042639.1:0-12569 GCA_027564355.1 Penthetria funebris | reverse complement strand
TTATTAACTAAGATCTTAAGCGGAGGTGAGATGGCAAATTCATGGAGACGAAGCTATCTCGTACCATTTTATAAAAACAAGGAATATATACACAATTGGTCAGACAAATCAACAACTGATGCTATACAAGCACTTCCTGATTGAAAAATACAGAGATAATAAGAAAGACCTCCATATGACATTTATAAATCTTGAGAAGGCATTTGAGTGTCTATAGATCTCGTTTGGCAGGCATTAAGATCTCAAACTGTTCCTCAACTATATATCTCTACTATCAAAGATATGTATATGAATGTTAGCACTAGAATCCGAACAAATTGTGGAACATCTACCTCATTCAATATAAATGTTGGTGTGCATCAGGGTTCTACATTAAGCCCATTAATCTTTATAACAATTATGCAATTTCGGTCTGGTTCGTGGACTATGTTATTTGCAGATGATAAAGTGTTAATAAGTGAGAATCAAATTGAATTGGAATCCAAAATACATCTGTGGAATTCGGTATTGGAGGCCAACGGGCTACGTATCAGTCACACTAAAACAGAGTACATGTGTATTTTCTATTTAATGGTAATCATTCGACTCCCCAACAAGGCACGATCCCGTTACTGAAAAGTTCAAATATTTGGGATCACTTATCACAACAAGCGGTAAAATCGATGATGAAATTTAACATCGAATAAAGTGCGGTTGGATCAAGTGGAGATCAGTGTCTGGAGTTTTATGTGTTCGAAAAATGTCACCAAAGATAAAAGGGAAGGTATATGAAACTGTTGTAACGACTTACGGTTCTGAATGTTGAGCTGTAAAAAGATATCATATGCAGAAACTACACACAACCGAGATGAGAATATTAAGATGGTCATTCGGTGTAACATTGAAGGACAGAATTTAAAACAACTATATTCGAGGCAGTTTAAAAGTTACTCCCATCATTAACATAATCACTCAAAGTAGATTAAGATGGTTCGGTCACGTAATGCGAAGACCAGAAATTTATTGCGTTAAATTGGCTTTGAATATTGGAAAAGATGTAAGGAAACGCGGTCGCCAACAAGCTACTTGGTTATCAGTTGTTCAAAATTACTTGAACAGATTAAATGCAGAAAGTGACGATACACAAGACAGAAACTTGTGGTGAAATAGATTGAGAAGTAGGAGGGCCGACCCTGAATAAGGAAAAATGTAAGGAAAAAGGCAAGCAAGAAGAAGAAGAAGAAGAGGAAGAAGAAGAAGAAAAAGAGGAAGAAAAAGAGGAAGAAGAAGAAGTCAAAATTATTCGTAAGAGTACTAAATATGCATAATATAATGCTACTTATATTTGGATCGACGTCAAAAAAAAACCCAAATCTCTTGTAACGAATTTAAGTTCAAGATGTGATCAATTCAAATAAGATAAGAATTGATTTTCGTTAAAGCCGCATTAGGAAGCAAATTACCATCGACATTTATATGTAAATATGAACCATTTTGATTATGCGATAGCAAGCACATTTCTGTCCAAGTTGAATTGAATTCTATCAGAGTTATACCCCCCAAACTGAAATTAATTTTAAACAATTGTTAAAATAGTAACCCATGTATTCACGCAAAATATTGACTATAATCCAAGTTGAATTTTTAATGAAAAATTAAGAAATGATGTCATCAGCTTAACTGTAAATTGGGTTTAAGGTCAAGGGTTAGGAGCGGTCAACCAAAATTGAACACTCTCTCAGAAAGCCTGAAATTCAGTTTTTTTAAAATCAGGATAAATAAATGGTTAAATATTTGTAGTTGACTCGGTCAGTTTTAGAACTATTCTGGAGAATAAACTGCACATTCGTCACCTTCCATACTGGCAGAATATGACCGAATATATGTAGCAAAGTGCTAGCAAAAATAAAATCGCACATTTACTCAGAATTATGGTCGGAATGTCACCAGGTGCAAGTACTTTGTAAATATCAAAAATTTTAAGAATCCTAAATGCGACTCTTATAATGGGATAAAAAACGGTGGTTTCATATCGAATTCGAACCGGATCATAGAAAATTTCAACCATATACAATCACTGTTGAAATTTCGCACAACATTCAAACCTTACGATAGCAACATACATAAACAAAAATCCGCTTTCAGTCAATGATCAGATTAGCGAATATTTACCTCAACATGAACCGTTAAATTTAAGTCAAAACATGTTAGAAATAAGTAAAAAAGATTTGGACTATAATGGACAATATTAGTAACTAGCGTAAGATCAACATACAACTGTTCAAATGTTTGGTGTAAAGAGCAAACATTACCAGTTACACCAGAAAGTACAAGGCACTCGCAAATAATAATCTCAGCGTTTGGTGTGAGGAACCGTACATATTCGCAATTTTGTTAGAAAAGTCATATTTAATAAACGCAGAGAATAACATTTAGCAGTTTATTAAATATTGGCGCATTTAGTGTTACAGACTAAACTTTACGATATTAATCTATTTTGCCGTAGGCATGCCTCTTTCTATTCATTACTTGTGGATTACGTTAAGGTAATTAGAATTCATGGCAAAAGATAAACAAACAAATAATACATTGGAAAATGGCAAATTTATGTAAGTCGTAACTTGGCTTATATGTGGGTTAGTGTATATATATATGTATACATATATCCTTGAGGTTTTTATTGCTTTTGATAGGTTATTTTGAAAGACAGAAAATTGTTTTTCATCACGTTTCACATTGTTTCTTGTTTAATTTGGGCAAAAAGGCATATTTACTTATAGCCCATTTCTATAGAAAAGATTTTCTCAAGATAAATATAATAATAAATGAAATAAACATAACAAAAACAATTTATTTAATAATAAAAAAAAAAACAAAAATATCCTGATTATATACTTGTTCGTATATAGTACGTTTTTATATGTCGAAGGATCAGCGGGAAAAAATATTTTTTTGATTAATGAATGCCTGTATTATATTTATTTTTCATGTTGGTTTTTCTTTTTTTTTTTTTTATCCTTTTCTCCTGTTTTTTTTCCATAAATTACACTAGGAGAGCATATTATTTTACTTATGGTTCTTATTGAAATAAATCAAAGTTTAATGTTTCACCTTATCGATCTATCAAATACTGAGAGAAAAAGTGAAGGAAAGCCACGGACCCTTCTCATATATTTTCATTTATATGCAAATGTTATCAAATACACAAGATGTAGGATAAAATGATTACAAAAATCTATAATATCTATACTAGCTTCATCCAGTGTATACACAATTTCTTTCGCCGTGTTTCCCATTTTCTTCCTTCGTGTTGTTGTTGCTTTTGGTAGTTATTGCTCATACTAAACATACATATGGCAAATATCGAATTTTTTAGGGGATGAAGTTAAAAAAAAAATAACATTTTGAAAGTTTTTACGCAAAAAAAAAAAAAAATAGAGATAAGGGTTTCACTTCGTTTTTGTGCGTTGATTGTATATAAAAAGGCCACTTTATGTATTTTTATACCTACCTATACGCCACTTATTGTCTGAAACTAATATTGAAAATCGTGTATATATATAAACATCCAAAATATGTATATGCATCATGTAGATCCATTGGGGGTTAAAATATGATGGGAAATGTAAATTTGGGATGAAATAAAACAGATTGGTGTACTCAGAAAAACTGAATTATTATTGTAATACAAGATTCATAATACCCCCCTATTTGTGTAAGTCACTTTTTGTTTTTTATATTGTTTTGTTTACGTAAATGCGTTAAAAATATTGACCCATCAAACAGTCGTAGAATGACTACATAGTACCTCATTTGACCAGGGTCCATCATTGGGCCATATTTAATGTTGTTAGAGGCAATATGCCGTAATAGTTATTGGTCATCGTAATCAAGACTGGCCTACACGGTCCATTGATTTGACGACCACCGATAATTTCCCATAGGGTTAAGTGAACAGCATAAGGTTCACATAAACAAACCCGAGGACAATTCCGATGTGCATTCGAAATTCAATCGCTGAAATAACTGCGAAAATGTTAAGAAAAATATATATGAAATATGTTACATTTACGTTGTGGACAAAAGCGGTTACATGACCGACATCTTATTCATTTAATAGTTTTGCAATGAAAAAACCATCGGTCTGAAAAATATTATTCACACCTGTACATATCCGATAGATTGGTGTTGAAAGATTTTGCAAATTGTCTGTACGTTCATTTTATTCTAAATCAAGTGTCAGCAATGGGAATATATTAGGAGGTTCCAAGATGGCCGATCACAAGCTAACTTAAAGATGAGTAGAGAATCTAAATGTTAAGCAGACACTCCATTCACCGTTATCTATACCTTTTTCACAACATTCTTATTCAATAACACTTGAATTCAAATCACTTAACAATTTAATTAGTTCAAGTTAAAAATAAGAAAAAAAAAAAAAAGAATGTAATTCACTAATGATAATCTGCTGACCAAGCAAAAATAATAAAAAAAAATTATTTTTTAAATGTATTCGAATTTTTTTCATTAAAAAGAAAAAAAAGAATAATTTATATATTAAAAAAAAATATGAGATGAAGAAAATCTCATAAATCATATTATGACCATGAATCTTCAGTTTTCTTCTACATTTTCCTACAATTAATCGATATTTCTGTGGGGGTTTTTTTCGTTTATAATATATATAATAATAAGAAAATTTCAGATGTATAATATCTGTTTATGTGCATAAAGAAATCCTTAGAAGAAAAATATGAAACCAAAAAAAAAATCTCTAAAGAAAAATTGAAAAGGGAATAAACATTATACGACTATGTATATACGAAACAACGTTGTTTTCAAACTGCAAACCAATTGGGATATAAAATTATTGATTGAATTTGTTTTCATTTAAATTATTTACATTTATTGAATTCCATATTACATTTACATTTATTGAATTTCATGTTATTTCTTCACATAGTAAACAATTCCGGAAAATTGACGAAAATAAAATTGTAACCAAAAAGATCACAAAAGAATGGAATATGTACTGAGTCAAGGTTCATTAAAAATTTCCATTATTTATCGTTGAAAAATACGAATATGTAAGCCTGTTACTATATAGCAGGTTAATAATTGTAATCAAAACAATCAATAGGCCAGAACTGAAGCAACTACAGAAGTATAGTTCACCGGTTGCACAAATTCAATCATTCATTATTATCTTTAGATTTACACTCCAATTAATGGTTCAAAATCAAAATTATTGAATATTGTTTTACCAGTAATGGGTCGTCTTGAAGTCGATAATATATACAAATAGATGAGACAAAAAACGTCTAATATTCTACATGCCTACTATCAACTATTCAAAATTTATTTTATTCTCTTTATTTTGAAGATCTGTCTTCTAATGCATAACATCACCATAAAGTTATGTATGCTTGGTGAAAGTAATAAAAATTCATTAAATCAATTATTTTCTTAATTTTGAAGATCCATAACAGGAGACACGATAATAAAATGATACTGAATGAATTTATTTTTAAAGAATTTTCAAATAAGGTATTTAAGATTCAAACCACGTTATTCTAAAAGCGCAACTTTGTGGTTTATCTGTGATTGCATTATAACTTTTTATTGTGAAGCTTTAATTCCTTCTCTTAAGTGACAAGAACTTTTAATACAAAAGTTTTCATTGATAATTTTCTCATTCTAATTTGTCATTGGAATTGCATGATGTGAGCAGTGGTTAATTTTATACATTGAAGTGTACGAGTACAAACTCTTATTTCAAATTCTTCAAAAGCGTCACAACTAAATATTTTGAACAAAAAATTAATTGTAATTTTGATTTAAAAAGAATACTTATAAATTTTGAATACAACAATAGATTTAAATATCTTAGGCAATAATCGTAGTTAAAGAAATTGGAATTACACAATATATGATCTTCTTATATTCATCGATCTCTTGAGAACCTTTTAATCTTTTTTCATGTCTCAATTGCACAATAAAAAGAAAAGCTATGTAATACTCGTAATATGTAAATAAAATATAAAAAAAAAAAAATAAAATAAAAAAAATTGTTTTAAAATAAATACGAAGGGAGGTGGTGATAATCTGAATGGCATGTTATTTTAATACATAAAATTTGAAAAGAAAAATACAAATAAAATAAGTCTTCTACATTTTTTTTATATACATTTTCCGATTCGATTTATTGTTATCCATTTTATATTCACAAAGGTTTGCCCAAAGAAAAACGATTACAATTTTCTATGGAATGAAATAAAAATGGGAAAGTACTTTTCGATTGTTAACATTTTGTATTATTACAGAGATCTCTTTGTACTTTGTTTTAATGTTGGCATAGACTTGTTTTTAAAATTTAAAAACAAAAACTTATTCTTATATGCATTTTCGGAAATACGATAATAAAAATTTTCATAATTCAAAATATTATATAAGAAAAAGAACGATAATTTCGAAAATCGAATTCATTTGAATAATCGATTTGATCTTGGGACTGGACAAGGTCTGTCTCAAAGTGAATTTTACTTCCGATCAAGAACGGCTACCAGGATGTTCTTTTTTTACACTTAATTCTCAATAATAAAATCTTAAGTATTACTGCAAAATATTATATATATATATATGTTAATACGTCATGGCAACGCATCGACCCGAGAGAAAGAACCTATTTTAAAAAGTTATAAATTAAGATGTCTATTAATTTAATTAATTGATTAATCAACTCTTTTAGAGTACTTTGAAAGGATTTTGATTTAAAAAAAATTAAACAACACGAAAAAAAAAATTAAATAATATACGAAAAAAGTGTTCGACAACTGGCAGAATAAGTTCAGTTTTGCAACCAAATATTCACACAGGTCTGGTATGTCTTGCACAGTGTAAGTATCAATAAATTTATTTTAAATAAGTTAAGAAACGTTTTAATTTCGACTTTACAAAATATCGTAGAACAGAGCTAAGGCGTTTTCGATAATACTTTGCTTGAGAGATTGCATTGCAGAATCAGTTTCAAATGAAATTTATTGTCAATTTGTTCAATAGTATTGAGATCAGCAACACTGATCTATCTCTGTTGCTGCCAAAAAAGAGGTATGCATATACGAATGGCAATTTTTTTTCTTCAAAAAGTTTTGCTAAGATGCCTGTGTATTTCAATATGAAGAGTTTATGTTTTAGACAAATTCATGTAGAATCAAAACCGTTTCTAATCATGGGAATGATAGTTCCATCACTTCAGTCATTAGTATTGTTGAGTATATGTGAACTGAATATTTCGAAATTATCAAAGTATACTTCATGTGTCGTGTTTAGTTTAGTTTCGGTCAGTAGTAGTAGTAGAAGTAGTAAATTTGGCGTTTACGTCAAAATGATGAGTATTTGCTTAACCGTAATGGTAATATGAGTATGTTGCTCGTATTTTTAGTATTAGAATTAGATGATTTTATAATAATTTCAATATAAATTTTTGAAAACAAAGACATAATAAAAAGTAATATACGACTAGGTTGCAATACAAATTCCATTAAAAATTAATTAAAATCTACTCTTAACTTTGTTCAAATAATGAGTGCAAAAAAAAGTGCTATTTACTGCTCACTTTGCTTTCCTGTTGTTTTCCTTTTTTTCCATTTTTTTTTTTTTTGTATGTAACAAACGACAATAATTGTACTTTGAAAATAGTCCTTGTAAAATGTTTTGTGTCTGAATGTATATGAATTTTCGTTTCTTTTTAAAAATCCTTTATTTTTCCAAATGTTGTATTATTTTATTGTTGCAAGAGAAGTTACTTTCATGAAACAATTTAAGGAATGTAAGGAGTGTAGATAATGGCTAATGCGCTTTATTTTGTTTTACAATATTAAATGCATGTATATATATATAAAAACTGACGTATTTATCGTAATGCCTAGGATCAGCAATAAAAACTATACAAGCTTTTATAATATAATAGAAATTTAGTGTTATTTTTCTTACACACTAAGTGTATGCCTAGATATCTTGGACTGCGAATTCAGACCTGATTCAAAATGTATACAAAATGTAAAAGAAATATCTTGAATTCAGGGCAACTAGAAAGCAAAATATAGGAGAAACAAATAAAAACTCTGTCACAAGAGTTTATTTATGCCCCTGGGCATGCCATAATATAGTATATTTTGTATAATATCCCGAATTGATTTTCTTAATTACTAAAAGGTGTTCTTCACAATACGGACTGTGCAAACCTGGAAATTCAATATAAATTGCTAAATATTTGAGGTCATTCAGTAACGAGGTACTGGATGACTACATCTGAATTCACATTCCAATATGATCAAGAAACATTAATATTAAATGTCATAATAGAAAATCAACAAAAAAAAAAATTTCCTCGTCAGACTGCAAAGCTATAAATTTAAACGTTCTCGAGATTACTCTAGTTTTCAAGTAAAACATAAGTTATGATTGCCTAATATAAATCTACATAAGTGTAGTTAAAATAAGACAGTTTATGAGCGATCGGAAAAAAAAAAAAAAAAATTCATAGACGATTTATTTTAATCAATGTGCGGTAACCAGTGCCAGGCTTCGTTTAATATATGTCGAACGAATAATGCAAATCTATAAAAATAATATTCATATTGATTTTTTGCAATGTTTTATGTATAATACTAGTGTAATCAATTATTAACAATACTACCAATCTGCCCAAGTGAACACAACTCCAATACCATTTGGATCACAAAGCTCATATCTGTATTTTGGCTTAACATTGACTCGCGGAACTTTTAACCGCAATATTCATTCTTATAATTTGTGTCATTACTGTGATCTACTCTTATTTTAAATTCAAACCCAAACTATTCGATTTCGAAAATGAATGACATCAAATCATATTACCAGCATTCGGCAAGTATATTCTTTGTTTTATTTCAATCTCTTCTCTAATTCATTAGATATTAGTTTTGGCAATCCATATAAAGTCGAAGAAAATCTAGCAGTCAGATGAAACGCCTCAGTTGAAACCAACAAATGACGAACTGCTAAAAATCTTAAAAATTGTCACTATTTTTTCACGTCAGAGTTTTTATTTCCATCAATATTTACTGCCTTCAAAATCTGTTGCTAATCACGACTATAATTTCAAATAACAACAAATGATTCGAACAAGATTTACTTTCAAACTTGCTTCTAAATTAAATTCTATCCTTCTTGCGAAAGCACATTTCTCTAGATAATAACGAAAATATCAACCGATTCATGGATCTAAAGATTTAGGTAACAAATAATTAAATGTTTTAGAGCTAATTTATCATATATATTGCGACTCTGCGGCAAAGAAAATCGACTACTTTTCATACTGTGATTTTCAATTAATAATGTCTCTATATAGTATTGAATTTTAAAATTTAAAATAATGTCCTAAATTTTCCATAAGTAACTCATTTATTTATTAAATATTAAAATTAAAAATAATGAAATTTAAAATTCATAACTAAAGGTTTCATATTAAATTCAAATTATGTATGTACAAAACCGAAAAGTAAAGAATAATTAGAGATAATCTAAAATTAATAGGTTACAGATAAGTTTATTTGCAAAAAAACTTTTTTTTCTTGTTTTTTATATGCTTTTAAGACTGTATTACATTCGATAAACCTAATTGTACGTACAAGTGTACTCGTACTGGTAACATGCATTTAAAACATTTTGAATTTATAATTTAATTAGCACAATATTTGGTAAATGAAAAATGAAGAAAGTATCAGATGTTGAATTAAAATTGGAGGCTTTAATATATGTATTAATATTTGTGTGTGTTAGGATTTACCACAAGATACGGCGTGGAGTAAAGATCGAGATGATGAATGAGTTGTTCCTAAGTATTAATTTTGAGCCACTTAAAATTACCAAATATTACGTTTATGTATCTATTGAATAACTGACCTTTTATTTATATTGATATATAATGGAAATTCATTAAAATCGATATCTGAAGTTTAGATAAATCAAAAAATGATGAAATAAGGAAATTATCTATGAGATAATAAACGACATTCTGAACATTTTCACAGTAAATAACCGCATAATATGAATTCAACAATCTGATCAAATTGCTAAGATTTGTATCAGGAGACTATAAGTATCAGCACAAACATTGAAATATTTCGTAGACGGTTGGACACAGAGACATGTGGAAGAACGAAAATATTTTAGAGACCTTAATACAAGCACATACCAAATATTCTTCCATTGTAATTCGTAATTGAAAACAAAAAAAAAAAAAAAAAAATAATGCTACATTATTTCACTTGCGTGAATCGCAAAATAATCTTATAGAAGACACTAAATAGTTGCATTCATCTTTTCTTCTCAGTTGCCAAAACTTTGTTTTCACCCAGATTTTTTAAGGTTTCCCATAAAATAGACATTCACATGATTATGGTTGCCTGATACAAATCCACATGTATTATATGCAATCTTTCTCTAAGAATTGACACACAGTGTGATGAGAATTGTGAAAACAAAATATGATCACGTTACCCACACCTTTGCCATTGTCTCTTCATTATTATTCAATAGCTACTATTATCTTCATTAGTGTCCAATAAATATACTATAAATAGCACACCATCATCTACAATGTCCTAATATATCCTAACAATGTTTTCATAATTTGTTTTAAAAATTTTCATATGCTCATATTAACTATACAAATGAATCAACGATGATATCATACACGACCGACTCATAATTATTATTATGGAAAATAATTTTATAAATATTGTATTTCTTGTCTAGCTATAAATACAATGTCATTCATTATTGAAATATACTCATTCAACTTTTATATAAATAATTGTGTATTCATATTTAATATTAAATACTAGAACTGCCACTTCGTATAATTTACAGAAGTATAAATTTATAACCACAGATAAACAATAAAGATGAGCATTCCAATATTAATGATTATTACAATTCGATAATATTATGATAAAGAATCTGTTTTAAATTGATATACAAAAAACTGTATATAATTTGGTTAAGTTTTTTTCTTACGTAACTGGGTAAATGTTAATATTTTTATTGAATTCAATTTATGTTATATGCTGAGTATATCGTAAATATTGATCTGTTATACATTCAATTGAAAAATAATTTTGGTTCAACTTTGTTAAAGAAGTTTAAATTTATTTATGTAAAATTTTATATACAAAAATATTCTAGATTTTAAATAAAAAACAAAAATGTTTGTTTAAATATGTAGTTTTTTTGTTGTTTTCTAAAAAGCTTGAACAAAGCTTTCACGCACCATTACTACATACGAAATTTAAGAATCGTTCACAATGATAAAAATTTTGGGTATCTTTTTGGTAGACACAAAAATCAAATGAAAATTTTTCATTGTGAAAATAATTTATTTTTATATTGACGACATTTATTTTGATGGAGAATTGTGTCAAAGGTAAAAATGAATTATATTGAGAAATGATCCTCAAAGGAAAATATTGTTTCGGAAAATTTATCTTTGTAAATGTAAATTGTGTTTTCATGGAATTATTTTACAATAAATTAGTGCTCAGTTTTTTCGTTGTTTTCATAAAGCTTCGACAAAGCTTTTAGAAAAAAGCACAATATATTATATTTAGGTATTTAAGTTCATATAATGATAAAAATGTTGGGATTTTTCTTTAGTTGACACACAAATTAAATGGAATATTTTATTGTAAAAATGTACTTAAATATTGACGATGTTTAATTATGAAGAATTTTGTTGAAAAATGATCCTTTTGAAAGAAAATACTGTTTTCGAAAAACTCATCTTTGACTGAAATTGTATTTTCAAGGATTTATTTTACAATAAATGAGTTCCCAGAAATATATCATGCTAGCATATTGTAAATACATAGTGAAAACAACATTTTACGGTGAATTCCATATAACAATGTATTATTTTAAGCCTCAAAATAGCCAGAAGCATTTAACTGTTAAGCTGTTTTTTTTTTTTTTATTTTGCTATATAAGACATGATTAAATTAAGACTTTTGAAAACAATAAATTTTCCAACTTTGAGTGTAAAAGTTCGATTTTTTTTTAAAAAATTCTCGACTTTTTCTTTTACTTAAATTTCCTTCCGGCATCAAAATGATTAAATATATATATATATA
The DNA here is from genome assembly GCA_027564355.1 of Penthetria funebris. Classification (NCBI taxonomy): domain Eukaryota; kingdom Metazoa; phylum Arthropoda; class Insecta; order Diptera; family Pleciidae; genus Penthetria; species Penthetria funebris. Next base: position 420 of record JANSTX010042639.1, on the reverse strand, counting down.
TGTATGTTTAAATATATATATTCAAAAAATCCTTATATTTCATTTGGAAAAAAATTGATTGGTTATTCAAAGCAATTTTTTAAAGTTACGAGAGAATATACAAGACAAACTTTCAAACGCTATATACGATTTTTACTAGAGATACAGTCGTATTTTTGAAAATACTGTGAATATAAATTATTATTTTGAATACTCTAAGTAGTTTCAGTAGTCAAGGATTCTCATCATCAGAACCTATTCATCTTCCATTAATAATATTTTGCCATTATATAGGAACATGTATTGGCTCTATAGCACATAAATTTATATTTGATAGACATTTGACTAACTATTATAAGCTATATGGGCTATATATGAGTAAATTAGGAGAAATATTGTGATTGATCCTATTTTAAAAACCATTACTTATATTTATATTAT